>CM034531.1:53241609-53323704 GCA_020002185.1 Paraescarpia echinospica
GTTTGTTGAGAATATGCATGTTTGTGACAGGTCAGTTTGTTGAGAATATGCATGTTTGTGACAGGTCAGTTTGTTGAGAATATGCATGTTTGTGACAGGTCAGTTTGTTGAGAATATGCGTGTTTGTGACTGGTCAGTTTGTTGAGAATATGCATGTTTGTGACAGGTCAGTTTGTTGAGAATATGCATGTTTGTGACAGGTCAGTTTGTTGAGAATATGCATGTTTGTGACAGGTCAGTTTGTTGAGAATATGCGTGTTTGTGACTGGTCAGTTTGTTGAGAATATGCATGTTTGTGACAGGTCAGTTTGTTGAGAATATGCATGTTTGTGACAGGTCAGTTTGTTGAGAATATGCATGTTTGTGACAGGTCAGTTTGTTGAGAATATGCGTGTTTGTGACTGGTCAGTTTGTTGAGATTATGTGTGTATGTGACAGGTCAGTTTGTTGAGAATATGTGTGTTTGTGACAGGTCAGTTTGTTGAGAATATGCATGTTTGTGACAGGTCAGTTTGTTGAGAATATGTGTGTTTGTGACTGGTCATTTTGTTGAGAATATGCATGTTTGTGACTGGTCAGTTTGTTGAGAATATGCATGTTTGTGACAGGTCAGTTTGTTGAGAATATGCATGTTTGTGACAGGTCAGTTTGTTGAGAATATGTGTGTTTGTGACTGGTCATTTTGTTGAGAATATGCGTGTTTGTGACAGGTCAGTTTGTTGAGAATATGTGTGTTTGTGACAGGTCAGTTTGTTGAGAATATGCGTGTTTGTGACAGGTCAGTTTGTTGAGAATATGTGTGTTTGTGACAGGTCATTTTGTTGAGAATATGTGTGTTTGTGACAGGTCAGTTTGTTGAGAATATGTGTGTTTGTGACAGGTCAGTTTGTTGAGAATATGTGTGTTTGTGACAGGTCAGTTTGTTGAGAATATGTGTGTTTGTGACAGGTCAGTTTGTTGAGAATATGTGTGTTTGTGACAGGTCATTTTGTTGAGAATATGCGTGTTTGTGACAGGTCAGTTTGTTGAGAATATGCGTGTTTGTGACAGGTCAGTTTGTTGAGAATATGTGTGTTTGTGACAGGTCAGTTTGTTGAGAATATGTGTGTTTGTGACAGGTCAGTTTGTTGAGAATATGTGTGTTTGTGACAGGTCAGTTTGTTGAGAATATGTGTGTTTGTGACAGGTCAGTTTGTTGAGAATATGCGTGTTTGTGACAGGTCAGTTTGTTGAGAATATGCGTGTTTGTGACAGGTCAGTTTGTTGAGAATATGCGTGTTTGTGACTGGTCAGTTTGTTGAGAATATGTGTGTTTGTGACAGGTCAGTTTGTTGAGAATATGTGTGTTTGTGACAGGTCAGTTTGTTGAGAATATGTGTGTTTGTGACAGGTCAGTTTGTTGAGAATATGTGTGTTTGTGACAGGTCAGTTTGTTGAGAATATGTGTGTTTGTGACAGGTCAGTTTGTTGAGAATATGTGTGTTTGTGACTGATCATTTTGTTGAGAATATGCGTGTTTGTGACAGGTCAGTTTGTTGAGAATATGTGTGTTTGTGACAGGTCATTTTGTTGAGAATATGCGTGTTTGTGACAGGTCAGTTTGTTGAGAATATGTGTGTTTGTGACTGGTCATTTTGTTGAGAATATGCGTGTTTGTGACTGGTCAGTTTGTTGAGAATATGCGTGTTTGTGACAGGTCAGTTTGGCTACGTCTACAAAGGCTTCCTGAAGTTGGATGAGCAGAAGGAGGATGTAGAAGTCGCAGTGAAGACTCTCAAGAATTGGTCAGGTGAGTGTCCACAATAGTCACTGTCAGAGTTACGTTAACCCTGCCCTTGTTAACCCTGTCCTTAGACCTTGATATAACTGTACCATTGAACCTCATTATTAAGGTCATCCTTGGGACTAGGCAAAAGTGACCTGATTAGCAAGATGACCATATTAGCGGAAATAAGTTCTATTCTTTACTGTATATGGAACAAAATTGGGACTATCCTAGAGTTACCTTAATTGCGAGGTGGCTGTATTACCGAGGTGACCACATAGTGGGATTCCACTGTACTCATTATTCAGACAGTTATGTATGCAGAACATTTACTTTTCAGTCTGTAATTTATTTCTCTTCTATGCAGTTTTATGTGTTTTTATGGCGATTTTTTTTGGGTGACATGCAAATGTTCAGGGTTCGTGTGCAAGTCCACTGAAAATGTCGAGGCTACATTTAGATGTGCATTCAAATGCTAAAAACGCATGTGTTCATCATCCAGCTTGTTGATCCACAGACCCGACAGACCCCGGCAGTAACGCTGCCAGCAAGTTTGTTGACGAGGCGTTGCGCATGCACGAGTTCGACCATCCAAACATCCTGTGTCTGATTGGCATCTCACTCGACAACGACTCACTGCCCCTGGTTGTGCTGCCCTTCATGAAACATGGCGACCTGCTCACATATATCCGTAACGACAGTAATGTGAGTTTGCTGGTAGTGATGTATAAAAAATGCTGAACTGGGACCATTTCAATAATGAGGAATATCCTTCATTAAGCAGAATCCTTTGTTAAATTGATGGAGCTTTTTCAGAATGTAAAAAACCTTGGCAGTAATACAGTGGACACTACTTCCGTGACGCACTGACGAAAGTGTCCCGGTAGCCCATCCTGGTGCTGACAGTTTTTAGTATACAATATCACCATTAAAAAGCAAAATTTATTTTAAAGAGCCAAATCAAACTTATGAGGTCATAAGAATGTTTGTGAAATTGATCTCTGACATTGTATAACTATGTATCAGGTTGATCTATGACATTGTGTAACTATGTATCAGGTTGATCTATGACATTGTGTAACTATGTATCAGGTTGATCTATGACATTGTGTAATTATGTATAAAGTTATGAAAATATGAAGAAAAAACTACATATATGAATCTTGACACTAACTCTTACCTGTTTACGTCTGACATCTGCCCCTATTCCAGAAAATTATTTTACGTAGACTGACTATAAAACAAAAGTGGTTGTTTTTTTCTCTAGCCTTATTTGTTCATAGCACTTCATTGAAGACTAACTTAAATGCTAATCCTAAAGACAGCTGTGTGGTTTGTACTGACTACCCTGGACGGGTGATGAGCGTACTGTTGTGATTGCAGAACCCAACAGTGAAGGACCTCATGGATTTTGGAATCCAGATCGCCGAGGGCATGTCCTATCTTGCCAACCTTAAGTTTGTGCACAGAGACCTCGCCGCCAGGAACTGCATGTGAGTTCACGTCATAGCCGGCTTCTCTGTTCTTCTCACTGCGGGTTAAACAGAATAAAAATGCCTACTTGAGTGGTGTATTTAGGGGGAGCCCATCGGACCATGACCCCCTTGGGTTTGTTTTTTTGTATTCTTTCATGTTACAACATTAGATGGTATCTTGGCAAACTAATGAGTGACTGAGTTTGACCTCCTCTTCTGAGATACCAAGGGGATGGTCTCATAATTTGCATTGCAAAGTCCAAAAATGTGCTTATGCCACTGAGCTACTTTGTTATGACTGCAGATCTGTTGTCGCTTTTATGTACTTAACTGCAGTTCTGCTGTGATAAGACTTGTACTTGAAGACATTGAATCTTCCCTGTGGTTAATTGATCACTGTAAATGGTTGGAAACTGTACAAGTAACCATCTGTCTTACATTGCATTATAATATATTTTTGTTGTGCCATTACTGAGTAAAATTTAAGAGTGCTTCAAACTCATAGTATTGTCCTGAAATAATGTATTACTTCAAAGTTATCTTTGTTGCAGTTTCACGCTCAGTTAACTCTGCACACTCAGTTAACTCTGCACACTGTTAACTCTGCACACTCAGTTAACTCTGCACACTCAGTTAACTCTGCACACTCAGTTAACTCTGCACACTCAGTTAACTCTGCACACTCAGTTAACTCTTCACACTCAGTTAACTCTGCACACTGTTAACTCTGCACACTCAGTTAACTCTGCACACTCAGTTAACTCTGCACACTCAGTTAACTCTGCACACTGTTAACTCTGCACACTCAGTTAACTCTGCACACTCAGTTAACTCTGCACACTGTTAACTCTGCACACTCAGTTAACTCTGCACACTCAGTTAACTCTTCACACTCAGTTAACTCTGCACACTCGGTTAACTCTGCACACTCAGTTAACTCTTCACACTCAGTTAACTCTTCACACTCAGTTAACTCTGCACACTCGGTTAACTCTGCACACTCTGTTAACTCTGCACACTCAGTTAACTCTGCACACTCTGTTAACTCTGCACACTCGGTTAACTCTGCACACTCGGTTAACTCTGCACACTCGGTTAACTCTGCACACTCAGTTAACTCTGCACACTCAGTTAACTCTTCACACTCAGTTAACTCTGCGCACTCAGTTAACTCTTCACACTCAGTTAACTCTGCGCACTCAGTTAACTCTGCGCACTCAGTTAACTCTGCACACTCAGTTAACTCTGCACACTCGGTTAACTCTGCACACTCAGTTAACTCTTCACACTCGGTTAACTCTGCACACTCTGTTAACTCTACACACTCAGTTAACTCTGCACACTCAGTTAACTCTGCACACTCAGTTAACTCTGCACACTCAGTTAACTCTGCACACTGTTAACTCTTCACACTCAGTTAACTCTGCACACTCGGTTAACTCTGCACACTCAGTTAACTCTTCACACTTGGTTAACTCTGCACACTCTGTTAACTCTGCACACTCAGTTAACTCTGCACACTCTGTTAACTCTTCATACTCGGTTAACTCTGCACACTCAGTTAACTCTGCACACTGTTAACTCTGACCACTGTTAACTCTGCACACTCAGTTAACTCTTCACACTCAGTTAACTCTGCGCACTCAGTTAACTCTGCGCACTCAGTTAACTCTGCACACTCAGTTAACTCTGCACACTCAGTTAACTCTGCACAGATACTTATTAGTTAATAGATTTACAACAAAATAAAATGTAATTCAGCAAACTATAAAATGGTCACAACTGAAGCGATACCTTTGAGTTGTGTTTGGCGCATGTGAAGATGTCTTACCTGACTGCTCCTCACCTGCAGGTTGGACGACCACATGAATGTACAGGTGGCAGACTTTGGCCTGTCCCGTGACATCTACGAGAGAGACTACTACAGCAGTGACCACAAGAAGACGAAGCTACCGGTCAAGTGGATGGCACTGGACAGTCTCGAGAAGGCCATCTACAATGAAAAGACGGACGTGGTCAGTGGTCATCATATTGCATACTTTGTTTGAATGTTGGATGACATGTAAAAATGAAAAGAGCAATTCCAGGAATTTGTGGTTATCGCAACCTATCATCGCTATAGCTGTGTTTACTAGTGGACTTGTTGTGCTCCGTTAATAGTGTTTAATTAGCATCAAGCACTGGTTCAGTGTAGTTGAGAATTCTTTGAGTAAGTAGAGAGGGTAAGTTGCGAGTTGTGTTGTTGCAGTGGTCGTACGGCGTGGTGTTGTGGGAACTGATGACCCGGGGCGTCTGTCCCTACCCCGAGGTAGACAGCTGGGACATTGTGAAGTACCTGAAGAGTGGGCGTCGTATGCCCCAGCCTTCATACTGCCCTGACGAACTGTGAGTTATTACCAGATGCCACGTTTGGCTCATTTCTAGGCATTACCTTTAGTCATGTTTAAAATAGAGAATATATTTACAAGATGAGATGCACGATGAGCCAACGAAAGAAAAACTTGTCCCATAACTTTTATTCTGTTATGCTATCCCATACTTTGTTTCTGATACAATATCTGATAACTTTATTCCTGTTACAATATCCCACAAGTTACACAATCTCGACAATACTCGAGCCACGCCACATATGTGTGGCTGATACAGAGTTCCGAGCTGAACATAAGAAGAAGTTATGCAGCTGTGTATGCGCATTGATCCCCCACTCTTGCCATTAACACGCTATGACATTGTTTATATCAAGTACTTTGGTCCTGTCCTGTATTCCTGTAACACCTCGGCACCATCACTACTATGTGTTCTGTCCATAGGTATGACGTCATGCTCAGATGCTGGGATGCAGACTCGAAAATCCGACCGCGATTTGAAGATCTCATCCACATCATCAATGAAATCATCCTGAACATTGAGTATGACGCTCAACAGAGAGTTGGCCTCGACGTCACCTACATCAATGTTACCCCGCCCCACATGCAAGGGTACCTCTACCCTGGAATGCCCATTGATGCGTCAAAGAGCATGATGGTATGATGTCCAGGAGCCACTGATGCGAACTGAAACACTCTTCACTGACTTCAGTGCTTCCGCATTTCTTGTCGGATCATGTGTGATGCTTGGGTCATCTTGTCGGATCATGTGTGATGCTTGGGTCATCTTGTCGGATCATGTGCGTGGTGCTTGGGTCATCTTGTTGGATCATGTGCGTGATGCTTGGGTCATCTTTTCGACATCATATTTATCGATTACGTCGGAAAACGAACAAAACCTGAGCTGGTTGTGTTATTGATACTTGATACATTCTGATAAACTGGCAACGGTTGAGAATGCCTTCAACTCCCCAATATTGAATGTTGGTGCATATAAAGTGCAACAATTGGTGTGTTATACTAAAGATGTGGGGTCGTGCAAGACCTGATTGGACAGCGTAAGTTGGAGGAATGTCCAACAGCTTGGTGAGAAACAACAGATGCACTGATTCGTCTGTCACAGAAGTCCTGCGGACAAACATGAAAGAAGTTGAACAACGACAATGATGCCCTCATCAGGAAAAGACACCTGGTGTCGCAGTAAGACAATATCATGTCATTCCAGTTGTGACATGACATTACTGGCATTGTCCTGGTTGTCACCGAACTGTTGGTGACAGGATATTTTTGTGTTATCTTAGTAGTGATAGAACGTTTCTTGTGGTGACAGAACAGTTTTGGTGTCCTATGGGTTACAGGATGTCTGGGTGTTGTCCTAATAGCTACAGGACATTCATGGCATTGTCGATGAACAGTTGTGATGTTCTGCTGGTCACAAACAATTTCATTGCATGCTACAGCATGACTTGGATGCCACATAGGAGGCAAGTCCACATTGAGGACAAGTGTACATAGACATAAGAAACATGGCGTAGATGTCAGACAAAATTATGATGGTCACTGACATGAACAGGAGGGTCATGTGACCCGGGGCGAATTCGCCACCAGACTGTATCTCGTAGATGACAGGATCATTTCATGCTGTGCATGCGCGTGAATCGAAGAGGACCAATTGATGTATATATATATATGTATACAGAATGTGCTGTAGTCGTAGATGTGTTATCTTTCGCAAACAGTCATAGTCTGCAGTTGACTTCTTACATGCATGTGTCTTTTTAACACTGCCTTCGTCAGCGGCTTGTTTTAAAAGTTGTCTGATGTGAAAAGCGGGGTCATGTGAAATAGTGAATTGTTGCATGTTGTAGTTATGGGGGGGGCAGAAATTGATTTACCGTACACCTCTCAGTTGATGCACAAATGCTGGAGTGCTGGCAGACATTTTAGTCTCCTACTCGATGCTATGTTGCATTAAAGACTTCATAATGGTGATGACAGCATTTTAATTATGATTTTTTGCATTACAATTAAATTGGTTATGAAAGTATCACATAAGTGCTAATTCTTTATTTCAAATGTTTCAAGATCACAAGTGTAACGTTTAATTTTTGTTAAACAAATGTACAGTCCTTTGAGAAAGTGTACAGTAAATCTCTTGCTGCGTTCTGTTTTACTGTTGGTGTCAATACAGAGAGATATGTGACTTTTATTATACTGACTTTTATCTATATAATGTCTGTGCTGTAAATATTGCGTGTCAATTGTTTTGTTGTATTATGAGTATGCGTATGTGCCAAGAATGTCTCTGCAATATTGATAATAATGCAATATTCTTATATTAAGTGTTTTTTGATGCGTGAAGGTTGATGTTTTCATAATTTTATAGTTTATAAAGGAAGTGTCCCGATTGTTGGACAGAGACAAGTGGATAGAGGTAACATATACTGTGTCAGTGCCAGACAATTCTTCATTTAAGAAATTTTATGTTTGTGCAAAGCTTGAGTGCAAAATAGTTTGTTTACATATATATATATGTGTGTGTGTATATAATATATATTTCTAGATGCTGCATACGCACACCAAGTTATGCGCATAAATGCGACGCCCTATAAACCATTCCATCACATGAAATAGGACATACAGTGCTCTGAAAATAGTGCTCTCAGAATCACCAAAATAAATAGTATATTTCTGGTTATAATGTATATATATATGTATGCTAACAGTTAGAATATTAAGCTAAAACTTATTACCCACGCAACAAGGTGAGAACTGTAAGTAGACTGGCCGTCGTGGTCTGTTTAAAGCAGCAATGCAGCAGCGGTCTGTTGTAAATATGCTATATGCATAACTGGTCTGCATATGCAGTATCTAAGAATATAATTTATATATTACATAAACTATTATGCAGACCTACATATATATTACATGACTATGCATGACAAGTATTCTACATGTCAGCAATACTGGTAGCTGTTGTTGAATGGTGGACCATGGTAATGCACAGTGTTTATGTGAAGAGTATTAATGTTGCCTATTTTAAAACATACATAGCATAATACAGCATGTATATTTTATTAAATAAAACACTTGAAACTTGACTACTGTTAATTTGTGTTTCCAGAATTATTTGTTACAAACTGTGAAAAGTTAACGAAACTACCTACAATCTAATCATATTAATAAACATACATTAATCTAGTAAAAGATATTTGTGCTTTTCAGTCCATAGACTCGTAACCAGGGATTACAACAACATGCAGTACCAGCGAGTCACTGTGTGTCGTGTGTGTGCGTGCGTGCGTGTGTGCGCATGCATGTGTTGTGTGTGTGTGTATGTGCATGATAGTGAAATTACTTAATTCTACTACCCCATGGTAAGTGCAACTGAACAATTATTTTGGTACTAAAAGTGAACCAGGTATTAGATTTAAGGCCTAAAAATATATATGTACCAATGTTGTATACTGTATATAATATATAAAACAATATCATACACACAACATATTTGTTTAAGAATTATAAATTATTATTAGCTGCTGATTGTGTGGATGCTAGTAGCAGATACTCTGTTCCATTCATTTATAGTCCTTTGTGAAGGACTGTAAATGAATGGAACAGATTATCTGCTGAGTGTATGGGTGCTAGTAGCGTGAATATGTTTAAAAATAAAATCGACACATACCTCAGAAGGGGGGGATACACATAAATAAAAGGGTCGGACTCTCGATAAGCTAAAGGGCTTCCTTGTCCAACTGCCACCTAGAATTAATTCTCTGGGTGGCAATCTTGTTGATATTAGACGAAGCAGCTGATTGGTGTAAAGTAAATGTAAGTTGTAATTAGAGGTGTAAGCTATTTGATATTGGTAGTTTATTAATTAGTTATTTTGTATAACTATACTATCAAATGTGACTATAGTGATTATTATTGTACATAAAGGCAGTGTTTGCCTTTATGCCAGCGATCTTTCAGTTTTAGTGCACGTTTCCATATGTCATCTTACTTTTCAAATGTTAATTATAACTACTCTTATTATCGTAGTTGATCTTAATAAATATATAAAATGTTATTTATATATTTATCTGTCTCTCTCTCCTTGAGGGAAATGTGTAATTATAGTTACATTATGTGATCAATATTACGTTAGTCAGAATGACGTTCATCTATTTTTGTTTTCGGGTGTAAAACTTAGTTTTTGTAATTGAGCGGGTCATAGACCCCTCCATTGCCAAAATAATATGTTAGTTTTATCACGTGTTCAAACTTATGCAAATTAGAAAGGTTGTGATTTACATTCGGGTGTTAATCGGACGTCATTTTGAGTTTGTTCTCCAAATTTAGGGGGGTCATGGACCCCTAACTAGCACAGATTGCCAACATGTATTTTTGAATTCAGCACACCTAAATCACTCTGAAAAGGTTTGTTGGCATATTCTACTACAGAATGCTTACTGAACGTTTTAAACCCATTTATTTGAATTTGTGCTTCTGTCTATATCGTTCACACGGTATAGATGTCCCACCGCATGTGTACGTTGACAATTTTATTGCGCCTGCGCAGATACCCTAGGCGGAGAGGGATGTTGTTTTGTTTGGAATTGTTTACATTGAATAAAAGTACAAAATTCGCATGAATGCTTTCTTGGAAAGTTCAATTTTTAGAACTAAGTCAATTTTAGAGACCTGTTACATGTGTCTCAATTATGCATAGATATGCCTGTCTTTTTTGAGGTATGTAGTCGATCGTAGAATACTGTAGTTTAGACTACTCCCTGGTTAGATTTGGCTTGAAGTTGAACGTAGCGCCAATTCAAAGCTAGCTGTGACAAGTCGAAACAAAACCGAACTTACGCGGTACTCTTGCGCCACTGTTTAACGCACTCTTTTGAAATGCATTTAAATATAAACTTGCAGGTCCATGCAACATAAATGTGCATCGATGGATGTTGGAAACAACGTTATAATATGATTTTGGGGATTGCCGATTTTGGGTTACCATAGTAACAAATCGCCGCAGGCGTATTACCCGACTTGCGGCGGCCCAGTCACAGGTATGGTAGTGCTTGTAAATTTCTAGACCAGCATAAGAGCCAAACGTTGTTAGTTTCTATATCAATGTCACTGTTAAAATTGCATATATATATCACATGTCATAACTGTTGGATGATATGTCTAAAATAGAGCATATGACCCTACCGTAGATCACAAAACAAGAAAAATCACTACACTTTGTATATCCATAATTGAAATTTAGGTTTAAACTATTTGATAGAATCATATATATATATATTAAGTTTTGTAGTTACACATGCCACCTCCTGTTCAGTTTGTGACATATTGTCAAGGACAAATATGACTTGTGACATAAGTTCCACAGAAAAAGATTCCATACACTGTTGTGTTGTCTTTTTATCTTCTTAACACTTAGCGTTTTATTTATTGCACAACTGCATAAACCATAGCCATGACAGAGCTCATATTATATAGTGGAGTGATCATCATTTTTTTATCAAGATGCATGATAGATGATCCTTAAGTAGGAGTTTGCAAGTTTCATAGACGTGCAGTTCTAGGACAACTGCTCAATTTCAAAATCAGCATTAGTTATAAATTGGTGTGATGTATTTATCTGAATGTAGTCAGTCTAGATACAAAACAGTAGATGTGGATTATTTTTGAAATTGTTTATGACTTCTACTTGGGTTGACATCTTCCTCTTGCCAGATATAAGGGTCAATGCTACATCTTGCGTTTAATACCGCTGTCTTGTCAACTCCATCTACCGTTTTCTGTCATTCTTCTCTTCACACTATTCACCATAATTTTGGTCTTTTGTCTGTGATCTGCCAATCTCTGTGGCCCTCTCTCCGAGTGACATGCCGTCAATGTCTGCTCCCTATTATCTTCCTCAATCAACATATATATACAATCTTATCTTGCTTTGTGGGCTCTTGGTACAGTATAAGGATCAGTCACTTAAAATGAACAAGTTTGAAATCCCCTTTCTACTGCCATGCAATATTTTTTAGATAAATCTACATCAGATGGGTATATATAACAAACATCCGATATATATGGAATATTTAGAAAAAAATTGGCTAGTCTTATTGTTCATATTCCATGAATCCATATAAAGGATATTGAGGATCTTTAATTTTTATCATATTGTACGATTTTAAGTGATTCCATTTACTCGAAGACTGAAGACATGTTTTTCTTGCGTGATTTTGATGTACGTGGTATTCTCTTTCAGGGAGACAGTGAATATAGTAAGACATTCAAATGGTTTGACCCCCGTGAGCTGTATACCTCCCAGTACAAGAGCCCATCGGCTGGCCTGCCATCCTACCGTCTAGGTACCCTACAGCATGCCACGTTGTTGTCCTTGTATGCTGGCAACAGTGGACGCACAAAACTGACATGTCACTCTAGCATTATTCAGTAATGGCTGCGCACACACAGCAAGACACAATTTACAGAATGATTCATCGTGAATGCAACATGCAGGATTGTGTGAAACGTTTTTTATTAGAATTTCAAAATAAAAATGGGGATTTGTCATGAAATATTACTGGCAAATTGGCTGGGATTTGTCATCCATGAAATGTTGTGTAGTTCAAACAAACTTTGTAGAGTTCTAGGTTGCGGTGTCTAGATGTATGGCCTAAACATAATAGTGCTACAGTTTTTATAACATGTCAGTTGAGCAACTGGATCCATTGTTGCAACTAGAGTTGGGGGTCAAATATGTATGCCAATTTTATACACAGTTGTAGTTATTTTTTCCTGAAGCCTATTTTTGTATTTGACGTTTACAGTTGGTGAAATAGACATCAAATAGTTGAACATGCACATTCCGAGACCTTTTTAGTAATGGTAACAGCTTCACTGCGTTTGATCAAGTGAATTTGAAATACAAAATTAGCATACATCCATTTATATATGAAATAAAAAATGCAACTTATTTGATTGAAATTTATATTTGCCCCCAACCTTGTGGCATTAATGCATTGGCCATCTTGTCTCGCCACAAACACTGTGTCAACTAGATTCCTTCTAGTGACATGACTTTCATTTATATGTATGCCTAATGCAACATTAATACTGCATGATGGGCTGGCACTATGTACACATGCCTGGTGTATGTATTGGCACTGTATGTAGCCTTCCATTGCAGCGCTGTCTGTGCCTTCCAATAGGCCACGCTTGCCTACCATAACTGTATTGTACATATGTCTGTCTAGTTTGTGCCGTGTTGTTGACAGTGTTGCGATGTGTCATCATATTTCAGATTGATTAACCCGTTGCCCTAGAAACGAAGCTAGAAGATAGATCGCATGCAGTTGTAATCCTCACACAGTTGATCTCGGAGCCATGGCAGTCGCAGGGTTAATGTCCCACAAGCTAGGTAGGAGAGTCACCAGTCTTTGTTACATGGTGTTGTTGTTGTTTCAAGTTGTTGTCTGTGTATTGTTAGGCTGCTGCCTTGTCTCTTCCATGTGTTTTAACTGTCTTTGTCTAACTGGACATCTTCCTGTACTAGCTAATGACACTCTAGTATATTTTCTAGCGCTGGCTCCATTTGTTGTTAAGGCCAGACACCCCAGGTGAAATGGTGTTTTTTGACAGAAAATACTGAAAATGGTTTTCTGCCAGATTATTATACCTTTGTATGCATGCTATCAATAAAGTTCACTTCTATGACAATTACGTACCTCTAAGTGAGTTTTAGTCATGGATCAAGCTTGTCGATATCATGTAATGAAATCCATTATTCAATCTTTGATAGCCATTTTCTCAAAAACATTTTTCTTCAAATTTCTGCATTGTTTTCAGTGTTGCATTCAGCATATTCTACTGTGTGCAATGATCAGACACTTTTTTAAATTATGAATAGTTCGAAAGATATAGCCATATTTGTTGCAAAAAAAACAAGATTTTTTTTAGTATTTTATCAAAAAATGATTTAAAAAATAAAAATACAACATTTAAAAAAATGCTCTGATCATTGCACAATAGAATCTATAGAGAACATGGATTTGCAAGAATTATAACTATATATGGATTCAATAAAAAATGGCAATGTTTCCAAATTTGCCAATATTTGCTCAAAATGGTGGCCATTTTGTTTGTTACCATGGAAACGGGGGGTCTGATTGAAAAAAGTTCAATATATATATTTTACTCAGTAAGACCCATTTCATGCATTGGGTAGAAAAATTGAACTGTTTGTACAAATTAAAAAATAATCCTATTTACCTGCCGTGTCTGGCCTTAAGCATTTTCTGTGGGGTAGCCAACATTCAGGGTGTTCCACACAGCTATGACAGAGTCATAGACCTGCTCGGGTGGGGGTGTGGAGAGTTAAACATTTGTTAAACGTTTGAAAGCCTTTTCCAGCAACCCAGGTTTTCAAGTAGGCCTAACATGGCATTTTAACATAAAAAATCAAACATGACATATCATATTGAATATATTCGTTTAAATGTTTACTAATGTAACCTTCATTTTGGAGTAGGTGGTCCCCATGTCAGAAAGAAAAATACACGAGTACAGTGTATGTGTTGAAGTCGTGTATGCCTGTTGTCTTTTTCTGCCAATTTGCATTTGTCTTATATTGCGACTATGAATTCGTATACCGGTAATTGTTCACAATTTCACATTGTGCTTAACACCTGTGCTTTGCATGGCTTTGGAAAAACATTGGTAGTACGAGGGTACCAGTAGTTGTGATTAATAGTTGTGATAATGCTGTCTTATATGATATCACAGCTGAAAAACACATAGTAATTAACTTTGACAAATTTTTGTTATCTTGTGCTGATGATTGTTTGATAGAGCGTTAGAAACTGTGTTGATGCAGTTAATTGGATATCGAAGTGTCTCATTAGTGTAGCTAGTTAATTAGACATATGGTCAGACAGGTTCGCAATTTAAATGTCTGACAATGCAACAGGTGTTGCAAATTGTATGCAATACATTGAAACCTCTGTAATGTAGATCCCGATAATTGAGAAAACTTGTTAATCCAGACACACATATTGGTAACAGTAGTATCTGGATTACCGAGGTCCTACTGTATTTAGAATGCACTGTGACTGTGCTGTATTAACACAGCTGTTCAGGCTAAGCCAAAAGCTCTTTATTATTAAGTGGCAGTTTGGATTATGTAACCATGCTTGTATCTTGCAACCACCTTGCTACAAGTACAGAGTTAAACTTGGGTCGGCTGCTGTTTATATCACCACAACAATTACCTACACTTCAGACTGGAGGTAATTCTCATAAATCCCTGGTCTGGTGTGTTAGCAGCCCTGGCACTACTGTAGGCTTAGGTAAGTCGATTTGTTGGCTCTTCATGTGTCTTAGTTGGCGAGTCTGTTTGAACTCTGGCCTGGTTTACAGGGAATACATTGGAACCTCCGCTACAAAAAAAGAAGTCTGTGACACACACCCCAGATACCATTGTCCTCGGTGTCGATCCTGATGTCGGTATGTAGTGACATGGATAAAGTCGTAGCTAGTCTGCGCAACATATTTTCTCCCCGTGGGAAATACATGAAACATTTGTATGTGTGTTGCAGACTTGCAGGGCCCCTTTGAGAAAACAAAACTGATATGACAATAACATGACTAGCAGAGTTGCAATCAATTAACTTAAGAGTGTAATGATGCCAGTGTAACTCGGGCATACAGTCATTTACACAGCCACACAATTGGTGAAATATCAGTCGTCTTCTTTCCATGCCTCGGATATGAAATTGAAGTAAAAGGTCTTTCAAGTACTGGAGCCTTACACTAACCAAGGTAGTCGACTCTATGACGTTCAACAGAATCATGTATTCCTGTTTTGCTGTAGACCTCCGTATGGAGCCACCGCTCCAGCGGAGACGTAAACCGGCATCTGAGTTGACGTCCAAGGCGAGACGAGTGATGGACGAGTACATCCTGCTGGGAGACCAGTCCAAGTTCGCAAACAACGTCAAGTACAGGGCAAAGGTTGCACGACCGTCCAGGCAGGTGGGTACACGCTTGGCAGACAATCGTAGTCCTAACTCGTTGTGATTGTTTTATTCAAATAATAGCTGAGTTTCCCCGATGTTGTACAACAAGAAAAACACCTATTAATATTTTCTAGATAAAAGTCAACTTTAGATCAGAAAAATTATATGCTGCCATGGATGGGTACAATTTTACTGTATAATGCCATACTGGCGTTTGTTGCTTGACAACCCTGCCACAAATAGCGTGCGCTCACCCCACGATCAGTGACAGGGAGCGCTGACATTTCATTGGTCCCCAAGATCCCCATTGCACAGGGGCCCTCAGGGTGAAATAAAAATCTAAGAAACCCGCAATGGGCCAGCTGATAATAATTTCAATCCCATACATGCAAAGCTGATGGAGATATGCTCAGACATACAGAACAAAATAGAGACAGTTGTACTTCAGAATAGTGTAAAAATTAATAGTATATATACAGCTAATACTACTATATATGTGTACAGTGATAACATTGGGAATATTAAACAGGTAATAACTTTGTCTACGGCACATCTAATAAAAAAATTATATATACAGCTAAAACTATATAATAAAAATGTAAAAAATAACAAAAATGTTAATATACAGTATTGATATTACTCCGCTGTTGCCATTGTTTCCAGGAAAAACCAAGACACTCGTCGGACAGAAATGGCACGGGAGACATGAGTCCCCCTCCTGCCCCCCGGTCCACATCACAACCCCAAACCCCCCTTGCCCCCCGCCAGTCCAGTGTTCCCCCAAAACGCCCCCAGCACCCTGTGTACAAGGCAGCCAACGGGCAGGCATCAAAATCCAAGCACGCCTCTAGAGGGCGCCACCGTTCCCCTCCACCGCCAGCTCCTAAGGTTGTAGTTGACACCGGGTCACCTCTTAAGTCTAGCAAGGTAAAAAATCCCGATGCGTCAGAGCCAGTCACTAAAGAACGTCTGTATTCATCACCACCGCCGGCTCCAAAAGCGGTCGTCGTCATGGGCTCCCCTGTCAAATCAACCAGGTTCAAAGGTGAGGCGATGAAGAAGCCATTTGTACCAAAGATAGACGTGGCGTCAGACAGGCCGGTGGAGAGGCCCAAGCGCAGGGACGAGAAGAGAAATGGTCGTCCCCGGAAGAGTGCTGACTACGTGCATGAGTTTATACAAACTGACATTGATCGCGGCTGCACGGACTCCGGACAGGAGGCACCAGTAAGGCGTGTTTGTTTATCACTGCCGTCAACATGTCCTTTCCATATGAATATTATAATTTTTCACTGCCGTCATTGTGTTGTTTATAAGTATATGTTATAGTTTTCATACTATATTTAAATGATCCCTTAAAGTTTTTCTATAAATGTTACCTGATGTACATGTTTTTATGAATGTTAACACTTCTTCCAATATAATAGTTAGTCAAATGCTAATGTGTTTAATGCAATTACATGATATGCAGCCAGCAGTACCAATTTACGTCTTCAACGATGGGCAAATGTACATACATTTCAACAAAGTTTTCTTGCAGTTTAATAAAACAGTAGCCAGAACAAGACAGAAAGGTTTGCCGTAATTTCAATACATGATTAATGCTGCAGGCTAGACGTAGCTGAATAGAACTTGTTTATCTTGTGGAGTGGCTACCAGGAACATGCAGCAAGTTTGAACACGTCCTTTTCAAAGTACAAGTGCAAATAGTAATAACCTGCTGGGTGCAGTGAGCGGAACATTGCTATTGATGTCCGGTTCAATGTTCATGAGCCAACCCACTTGTATGCAGCAAATCAATATCTTAGTATTGGGAATTTTTATTAAATATATATCACACATCAGTGCAGAAAACCATTGCATTAGAGGTGATTTATATATTATTTGAAAGTGTCCAAACTTGATCATAATTCTGTCTTTAACAAAATTCTTTGTAATCATGTTTGTTGTGTCACAGGATAACTACGCACTCAAGTACAAAGCAGGAATTACTGCCCCAAGGAATCAAGGCCCAAAGCGACTGTCGGAATATCAGAAAGCATTTGCATGGAAGAAGGGAGACATGGCGTCCCCACTGCTTGATGCAGAACAGGTTCGCAGTAACTACAAAAATAAGTGTCTGTTGGGTATAATGTTTGTTGAAGATTTTTGTGTCGAATACATGTCATGTATGAGTTATCATAGATAACATTATTTTGCATTGTATAGAGTTGACATTTAGATAGTTTTTTGATTTTGAAAGATTCCAATAACTGCATCCACATGCAGGTATTGGAATTTATTTTTGCATATAATGTTTTTTCTTATATAAGTTATTTAGAATTTTAAATTCCTAGTATATCTGTAATACTTGAAAACCAAACAGTATCACTGCTTTTATTTCTGATATTCATCTTTAATAGCATATCACTTTTACAGAATACAGTTACACACAGCGCAAAGTTAATCTACATTGTTTAGTTTGTTATTTCAATGTCAGGTGGTGTACAAGAGCTGTCCCCAGATGTCGCCACCGAAGGCAGCAAGGATGAACATAAGCAGCGAATATCAACGACAGTTTCAGCCTTGGAATAAGCTGATGCAGTCCATGCCAGAAGTTGTCACCAATGGAAGGGATGATACAGCCATGCCTTCAAAGAAGACCAAGGTACAGGTAATGCCTTGTGTTGCCTATATCATGCTACATGTACATGTTTGATCAAGTTGGATGTGTTCTAATGAGAGATTAATAGTTTAGCACTGACCTTTCTTTTTTGTCTTATTTGACTGCTATCATGAATTCTAAACATCTGTGCGTACAACGTCACCAATGTAAGCTGTTCTCTGCTTTGTGGTTGAGCTGGTCTGACATCATTTTTTATTGTAAATTTTTTTTATTCTTAAATAGTTTCTGTTATTCAATGGCAGATATATTTTGTTCACTATTAAAAAACAATTGGCTCTTCAAATAATTGATTTGTTTAGAAATCGGGAGCATTTCTGTGTGCATGGGTAAATAAAAAGTTGAACAAATGTCTTAAGTTATTCTGTTGTGTAAGTTTTTAGTTCGAGAGAGAGTAAACACGTTTAGTAGAATCTCCTACTGAAATGTTTATGTTAGTAGTTTTTTTGTACATAACACTTTGTTATCATTTCAGATGAGAAAACGGAGCAAAAGTGTTGAAGGTATGTTTAGCAAACCTTCTTGATTAACTGTATATTTTTGTGAGAATATTATACTAGATAACTAACTTCGCTTTGATGAGCCACACACAAATAGTAACTCATCTGTACAGAAGCATGCATTTTGTAGGTCATGACACCAACTAGTGTTGTTCTTTTCTCTGTAAGTTCTAAACATGTGTCAGATGTGTAAGTTCTAAACCGTGTCAGATGTGTAAGTTCTAAACGTGTCGCATATGTAAGTTCTAAATGTGTTGGATGTGTAAATTCTAAGAGTGTCAGATGTGTAAGTGCTAAACATTTTGGATGTGTAAGTTCTAAACCGTGTCGGATATGTAAGTTCTAAATGTGTTGGATGTGTAAATTCTAAGAGTGTCAGATGTGTAAGTGCTAAACATTTTAGATGTGTAAGTTCTAAACCGTGTCGGATATGTAAGTTCTAAATGTGTTGGATGTGTAAATTCTAAGAGTGTCAGATGTGTAAGTGCTAAACATTTTAGATGTGTAAGTTCTAAACCGTGTCAGATGTGTAAGTTCTAAACGTTTCGGATATGTAAGTTCTAAATGTGTCGGATATATAAGTTCTAAACATGTCGGATATGTAAGTTCTAAATGTGTTGGATGTGTAAGTTCTAAATGTGTTGGATGTGCCAATGCACAAGAGTCGCAGACAGACGTTGGTTTCCCTAAGTATTCAGAAATGATGTTTATTATGACATAAATATGAAACGTAAATAATCGATTAACACGCATTTGATGTTCGGTATGAACCCTAAAACCAGTAACATCTTTTAACCAGTGGGAATTTCTAAAAAAATATCAATAATTACACAGTTATAGTTAGATGTATCAGACAAACAGGTCAGATTTGTAGTGTATACTTCACTTGGGGGAAACAAATCTGTACTTCGCATCTGTGCATGAATTAGTGTGCTTGTTGGCCATGTTTGTTGTACATGTGTATCCTGTCACTGTGTCAGCGCTGAGACGGGCCCCGGCTGGAGTGGAGCGGGTGACAAGTGACAGTGACAAGCGACTAGTGAAGGAGACTGTCAACCCCCACAAGTCACACTTCCCCCTCGGACGCCCCCTGTAAGTGCCCCCTCGTGAATTTCCCCCAAACATAACATTACCGAACTGGCTGTGTTTCTTTGGACACAGTGTTTTCTCTCACCCTAAAACTCTATGTAAAAATTAATTATTTTTGTGTATCTTAAGTTTTCAGACACCTGTGTATACAGAAATGGTCTTTGTTCCTGTGTTCCTAGAAACCAGTTATTTGTATTTCTGACTTCTGACAGCAGATAATTTAATTATATTAATTACCTATTTATAAATGTTTGAAAACTGAATACAAATTCATACACTTAGTATGATATATAAACTTATACATGTGTTAGAAAATGTTTCAGTAATAACACAGCTCCTGTTTTCGCAGTTACTGTATAGAGACTTAATTTACCAAATGTCAATATCCTGGTTTTAGTATATCAGTTAAATAATTAGTGCAACTATTAATAATATACAATCTTTGGAAACCAACATGAGAGATGCACCAAAACAAAAGGGATGGTCACTTGGTCAATCTCATAAAGAGAAATAATTTATTTTGTTCATTAAATTGGATAATTTGCACAACGAGCCAGTATATCATAATGGCTATTAGACAGATTTGATTTCTTTGTTCGCGAAATATTTTGAAATGGAGCAAGTAACAGATTACGTTCACTGCCGTACGTCAGGGGATATTTATTCAAATGCCACACTGTTCTGTTGTGACTTGGTATTTGTGACTTGGTATTTGTCGAGAATATAACACTTAGAGATGATTGTATTTTTCTGTACAGGAGCTGTACGTCTGAGTATTCCTGCAACTATCAGCCTCCGTGGAAGTTTGAAGTCAAAGAGGGGACGTGGAAGGGTGCCAGTCCTCCCCACATGGGCTCTAGGGTGGTACGTATAAATATAACAGTCACTACCTCAAACAACCGAGTACATGACACTATTGTCACTTCTCAATATACAGTAGTCCCTCTCTTCAGCGGACACATCTGTATCCAAGCATAAGTGTCCCGACATGGCAGGTGTCCACTCATCGGAAGGACAGGCATCTTAGTGCCAAAGTTCAGACCAGTACAACCGACGCATGGTAAAGATGTGGCATTATGTCAACGCATTGACTGGTAGGAATTAAGCACTATACATATATGTTTATTATTACTGTGATGTATTAAAAAATAAACAGTTGGTCATGAAGTCATATCGCCCGCCCGGCATCGTCCACCCGACTCCCTCTGTTGACCTGAGATTTTCCTCAACCGCGTCCGCGCACTGGTCACTCACTCACTGCCACTAGCCTACGCAGCGGTATCGGCCCGGCGTTGCAGTAGAATTTGCTGCGCGTATGGCAGCATTCAACCAAAAATGTCGAACAAAACATCTCCGTTACAACATTTTATAAACTGGTATTCTCGAACGATTTAGAGATTCTGTAGCTAAAATACTTCTTAAGTAATTCGCAAGTTGACGATTTTTGTCGCCCCCTACCGGCTAAAATAATAACCTGGAAATGATCAACCGAATATTTAAATCAGTTGCTACATGCAGCGTGAACGTTAATTAAATATTAAAAACGGTAACGGATACAATCGTTAATTGTCTCACTTCATTTTTAATCCAATTTCGAAACATTCATTAATGCAAAAATTTTGCTTCACTTGATAATGCGTTCCACCATTTCATACGCTGGTAACCAGTTCATCTTTTCAAGGCACTGGTAATGTTTGACGTAGCGCAGCATGATTTGATGATGCTTGTTTATTATTTCTCCTCAGTTTAGTTGTTGGACTACACTGAAAACAATTGAGGTGAACCTTTTATACATCATATTTGTGAATCTTAATTGCAATTTACAAGATGAAAAGGCGACCCCAAGCCGAAGCCCTGACTGGGGCTGGAGGCGCTAACAGGGAAGCCATCATGGCATCACCAGCTGCAAATGTGATTGATAACAGCACAAAATTAACAATACCTTCCTCCACATTCACTCTGCCTAAAGTTTACATACTGCAATCAAAGGAACTCTAAGTAGTTTAGACAAACACAATGATTACAGCAAGGAAGACAAGCTCGTTATTACGGGTACACGTGTACTTGGTGTTACCATTGACACACACCGAGCTGTATGTCCGCCATTTTCTAAACAAATTCGGCAAAAAATCTTCAAATTAATGAATACTGTCTGTCTTAGGAGGGACATATAACCAAAATATCCTGTCCGCTGTCCGCGTACACGAGGTGTCCCCTCATCAGAGGGACATTAACATGGCAGAACGGTCCGTACATTGACAAACTGTCCCGACATAGCAGGTGTCCACTCGTCAGAGGGTCAGCTGAAGAGAGGGACTACTGTACATGAAAAATACATGCAAATTTGTAGAAAAATAAAGAAATTGTTTTGGTAAATATGCTGGCGTCCCAACCATGAAACATATTCTGTGTAGTGTCAACCACCAATGTATTGAAGCATCATTCATTACATAGATATGCAACTATACCTAGTATTATGTGCGTAAAAATATGTTTTAATACATGTTGAATGTAGTTTTTGTATAATTTTATTTGTATGTAATTTGCACTGAACTGTTAAAAAAAATGCTCTATGCCAAAAAAATTTCATCATCCTTATATTTGTGTCATTTAGTATTATACAATGAGAGCGAACCACTGTGACTTGACTTACATCAGTTACATGACTTAAATGCCTAGGCCAATGTGACCCATCGCTATTCTCCTGGATGTCACACCCCTCCATTTAAACCTGTCTAGAGCACATCGCTCTGCTGTTAAAAGCAGGAGTCCAGTGTCTTGTCTAACTTGGTCAGTCCACCTCTTCCGCGGCCATTCTCATTTTCAGTGTCCTTTAAAGTCTTCCTTGAAAGCTATTTTTATGAGGTTTTTGTTTGTTATACGGCAGACATGTCAAAACCACCGGAGTCTTCTGTGTCTGATGACATCTGAGATGGATTCGGGGCTGAATGTCTCCTCTCTGATCTGGCTATTTTGTAGTGTGTCTGCCCTAGTTACACCTGATAGCCTGCAGGCAACGCATCTCAAAAACTTCAAGAGGCTGTGCCTCTTGCGATCGTAGTATCCAGGTTTCTGCACCACTATGCATCTGTGGCCAAAAGTCTACCCCCGTCATTATGACATTGCCTGAGAATTTATATGCCCAGACTATGACATTATAATCCTAATTATGAGCATGACCTCCGTGAACCTTTTCTCTAGCAACCATATTTACATTAGTAGGGCAGCACACATCTGCCAGATCATCCTTCCCCACATACGGTTCTTGCTTAAGCTGCTTTATCCTTTGTTTTTGTCACAAAGCAAAACACCTGCGCCAGAATGTCAACAGAAAACACGATGAAGTTCCTCGAGCCTCTAATTTGCCAATGGCCATTCCAATAAGCTAACGGTTGATGTTTATACTTACGTATATGTATATGTCGCCGTTACATCACAATCTAACCAACATACCAACAAACCAACCAAGCACAGTATACGAAGGATCTAACGTGAACCACGATGTCGTTCGCTAGCGACAATGGAGGCTATAAATGTGCGACTTTGTGAATAAATCAGGATACTGTAGTGGTGATAACTGCTGTCCTTGGTTTGTCGCTCCATGGATGGGTGTGTAAGCTAGTATGTATAAGTATAATTTCATGTTGATATTTGTTCCCAGGATCAAGACACGGCGCTACCGAGCGAGGACCGTACGCGTGTGTCAGCGGACATATCATCGTCAGTGGCGTCGAGCTGGTACTCGGAGGTGCTGGAGCTGCGTCGTCGCGCGGAGGAGTACAAACGACGCGCCCAGGGTACGCACTTCCTGCGCTCTCACCTCGGCCAGCTCTACGCCAAGCAGGCGGAGCTGTGGGACACCACCAGCAGCAGCAGTGTCCTCTCAGCCCTCAGTCTAGAGAGTCCACACACCGCAGTGTAAGTGTCACCGCATTGTAAGTGTCACCACACCACAGTGTAAGTGTCCACACACCGCAGTGTAAGTGTCCACACACCGCAGTGTAAGTGTCCACAAGCCACAGTGTAAGTGTCACCACTCTGCAGTGTAAGTGTTCACACACCGCAGTGTAAGTGTCACCGCAGTGTAAGTGTCACTGCAGTGTAAGTGTCCACCCACCCACCGCAGTGTAAGTGTCCACACACCACACACACACACTGCATTATAAGTGTCCACACACTGCAGTGTAAGTGTCCACATACCACACCCACCCACCACATTTAGGTGTCCACACACCACAGTGTAAAGGGTCACCAGTATGTCGTCATGGCACTGGCACTGGATAGACCACACCCTGCTGTGTGTCACTGGCATCTCATCATCCAAACTCGCCACAGCAAAGTGGATCATAAGTGGCAGATTTGTGAAGTATAGTTGTGTACATTTTCGAATTTCATGGATCATGATCTTTAAAATTATATCTCATTTGTTAAAATATCTTGAGTAGTTTTATATTTACTGCTAAAATTGAAGTGTAAATGCATGTATTTAATTAGTTTTGGGTTATTTGTCGAGGATACTAAATAGGACATTGAAAGTTGAAATTATATGTTGTGCATTTCTGCCAAAATAACTAAATTGATGTACCAAGCCCAAGACAACTGTTTCTGGCTCTCGTGCAGAATAGGACTGTGCGACTTAGTACTGGTTCATTGTGGCATGTCACAAATAGTGTCATCATTCTGTCACTTTATAGTCACTGTAACAATGTTTGTCAACATTCCTCCTCCCCTGCCCTGACAGGGACAAGCGGCCGCGGAGGGAACGAGCCTCCCTCCACCGGACAGCTCCACCTGATATTGTCCGCAAGAAGCTTGCTTGGACCGAGTCACTCGACGACAACGCAAGTCAGGGATCTGTCGTTACTTCATCGGCCACACGCAGGTGGGTCTGTGCAGCTGTGAGCATTTCATAGCATGACTGTGTTTGTGAAAGTGTTCATAACACGACTGTGTTTGTGAAAGTGTTCATAACACGACTGTGTTTGTGAAAGTGTTCATAACACGACTGTGTTTGTGAAAGTGTTCATAACACGACTGTGTTTGTGAAAGTGTTCATAACACGACTGTGTTTGTGAAAGTGTTCATAACACGACTGTGTTTGTGAAAGTGTTCATAACACGACTGTGTTTGTGAAAGTGTTCATAACACGACTGTGTTTGTGAAAGTGTTCATAACACGACTGTGTTTGTGAAAGTGTTCATAACACGACTGTGTTTGTGAAAGTGTTCATAACACGACTGTGTTTGTGAAAGTGTTCATCAAGTTGGAAGTATAATAAAATATATTTATAATACGCAACTATGATGTTCGAACTCACTTCAACATTTCGACCGCTGTTGGCAATCTTCATCAGGAACTGTTTTTCCTCTGCTTGCCATGCCATCTGGCGAGCAGAAGAAAAACTTCCAGATGAAGACTGCCGACCCCGTTCGAAATGTCAAAGTAAGTTTGAACGTTGTAGTTGAACGTTGTAGTTGTGTTTTAAAAAAGATAACACTAAATCACTGCATTTGTTTTAGTTATTAGTTTAGTGTTTAGTTTAGTGTTTAGTCTTCTTCCGCATGTTTTATTTGTGACAATTGTTCATTTATTCCTGTTTTAATCATCTTGTTCCTCCACGTTCCCTGTTGTACAGGGGTGAGGGCCCACTACACCCAATACAAATTTTCCCGTTCCTTAATAGAGATCTTGTGTACTGAAAACTGTCACCACCAGGAGGTGCCACTGGGATGATTTGATTGGTGTGTCGTGGAAATAGTGTCTTCGGTGACATAGCAGTGGCCTTTTGCCGTTTGAAAATTCTCCTTCATTTAAGAAGAGATTCATTTTAATGATTGATTTTCCTAAGAGCTCGCGGTCTTAGTGAAATGGTCCGTGGATGTGAGACATTGGTGTGTTGTTGACAGCGAGGCGAACAGTGCCGCCCTGGATGATGTTTCTGATGCGGCCAGTAGCGACACCTTGCGGGCAGGATCAGTGGACGAAGATGACCTGGAGGGAAGGGTGCCGACCCCTGTCTTGAGTAACGGAGACCGTAGACACCACCTCGACCGAACCACACCCTCCGTGGGGGGTCTGCTGCTGTCATCCCCACTCCAGAGTAAGTCACCGTCGTCGGGGAGGCAGAAACAACGGACGGGGCCAGTGTCACCTTCGTCGGAAGACTCGGGATCAAACTGGGAGCAGAGGCAGACCAAAGGTAGCTGTGTACCTTTAATACTGAATTAATAATCCACCCTTCAAATGATCATTGCCCTGGACACAACATTTACCAACGGTTGACCTGTGGGGAGCGGTTGCCGATGGTCAGTGGAGTTGGGATTTGAATCCTACCATTGATCGCCGTTTGGAAACTTGGGCAAGTTCCTTCGCCCCACAGTGCCTGTGTCTTTCAAAAGAGACGCTATAAGCCACTGGTCACTTCTACCAGGCGTCTGTGTCAGGGGACGTAAAAGATCCCACAAAGGGAAACGAAAAAGTGCGAATGCACCCTGGCCAAAGCTATCTGCGAAAGATGTTGTGCCAGGAGTCATTTTCCAACTCAAAATCTGTTCATGCAAACACCAGGTGTTAATTGAGATAAACTATGCACCGGTAACCCCCGAATTGGTTCTCATCTACATTTGATTTTATTATAATAATTAAAGCTGTAGCATCATCACCATTGAGAACAGATTCTGACTACATAATGTGGGTCAGTAGTCAGCTCATTTGACTGCTTGTAAGTGCCAAAATAACCAAGGTAGAGGTAATAATATATGTTATTATGATATTTTATAAAGGTGCATCATTTCTCTTCAGGTCAGATGAACGGGCTCGCGTCTCGTGCAAACGCAAACAACAGCCACAACTTGACAAGGGCATGCAGAACACGTGACACCGCCAGCAGGGAATACATCGACACAACACCGCCACCTAAGGTACGTTTCGCTAGTGACACCTATGTGACATCCGGTGAACTTTGTGGCAACAGAAACGGGAAGAAGGTGTCGTTTCCTTCAAAGACAGTCGGCGGTGGTAATAAACGGAAATCTGGCGAATTTCATGAACATCGGTTCACAGGCACGCGGAATCAGAGGACTAGCGTGGAGGAAGATGCATTTTCTTACGGTCGATCGAATGTGCAGTCAACCAAGAGTCAGGTGATTGGTCGAGAGAGGCACTTGGTGCTGATCATGTGACCACTTCCCTCTTGGCATGAATTCTGATTTGCACGTTTGATGTGTGCTGGTCTAACACCGGTGCTGAAGTCTGATGTTGTGAACTTGTTTTCTTTCAGGTGTTTCACGTCTGTTTTGTTTTCAAATACTCTTGTTTGTTTTGATATTAGTTGACGCTACTCCGTGACCGTGAATGTTCACACATGTTTCTTCAGTTGGTTCGTAGCATATTGTTTTGACACCATTCACACAAAACTCTACCATTTGTTCTATTATTATTATTATTTATGCAGCTATCTTTTAACAATTCTCAAATCAACGTTTATAATTAATTATTTTTTATTTCTCATAATTACATTTTTTACCAAAATTTGCAAGTTTCCACCACTGCTAGTGACATAAGCGATTTTGTTGTAATCTCAAAAATTAATCACATTCTTTGCAACATTTTTTAAAGAATGCTTTGAGAACAAATATTGGTGTATTATCAGCTAACATCCTTCAGCTTGGTTACTTCAAGAACATCTGCATATAATACAAATAATAAAAAAATAAAATCAGAAATAATTCAGAATCAGATTCACAACTAATTTCATAAATCTAAGCCATATACCACATCAATCCATTAACATTATGCCTAAACGACTTTGTCAGTAGTAACTTTTTGAAGTTTATTGTATAATGTTTCATGTGTCCATTCAGACCAGTGGTTGTCCAGTTTTGCCATCCCCGATCTATGGCAAGCCAACCCCCGATGACCAGGTGTTGGTTGATGAAACGGCTACAAATGACCGGCCGCTGGTCACTGAGTACGTGTCCAGTCCACCGCAGCACAAGGGTGAGTTACCCCTCCTTGTGTATCTTTCTGTCACTTTCTCCCTTGGCTAAGCAGCTATTAGAGGGGATGGACGCTGTTGTCTGCACCCAGGGAAGTCTGTGACCTCGTTCTTACGCTCTGATTTTTAGTTGCCTCTGGTGGTTCTTTCCAGAGATGGTCGGTAAGAAATATGTCCAGGAATCAGTCATCCAACAGAACATGTTATATTATTTATTATGATGTACAGATGTGTAAAAAAGATGGTAACATGGTGTAAGCTATAGATAATTTAATTGCTGTTCAGCCGTGTCGCTCTAAGTACATTTTATAAAATGTTGATCCACTGATGGTAGAAAGTCCTTCGATATGCTGATGTACCAACATGTGTCTCATGGTTTACTGGAATATGTTTCATAATATTTATCCTGTGAGTATTTGCTATCATTAGGAGTGAAGTTTTATAAAGATGACATTTATGACACTTGGTAAGTATCCAACGTGTTATATATGTAAGACTCCAGCGTAACAATTCACTATCTTCCAGGGAAGAAAGTGCCCATCCGTGACCGATTCCCACATGCGAACATTCCCTCGACAATTCGTGAAGATCTTGGGGACACTGCACCCTCCCCACCCCACGCAACGGGAAGCTGGCTAGAGGTTAACAGAGGTCAGTTGTAGTGTCATTCGGGGGGGTTCAAGTTTCGTATTAGTCCCTCCTGTCCTGATGACAGAGTAAATGCTGGAGAACCATACGATATCAGCCAGCACTGTGTCAAAGCCTCACTTAGAAAAATGACCACTTTGCAACCCAAAAAGTAGTGTTTAATAGAAAAAACCATGAACAAATTATTTGGAACTGGGACCACTTCCGTATTGAGATAACTTCTGTCAAGACCAATGGGTGGCCTTATTTACAACGTTCCACTGTAGGTGTTTTCCACCTCCGAATTAAGATCACTGTGTAGAGACTCGAGTAGAATGGGTGGTCATACTTACTAGGTTTCACTGTACAAGTTTTTTTATCTGTACTTTGCCAAAATCTACATTTACCTTACCCTTCTGTAAAGGGAAAATCACCGTTACATCTGCTGTAATGTGAATATGGTTATGACTCATAAACGGTTGTCTACTTTTCAGTTTAGTCTATCATACCATTGCATACCAATGGTCCTTATAGAAATTCAGTCAAACTTGGCTTTATGTGGTCACCTCAGTAGTACAGCCACCTTGCATTTATGGTTATCCTAGGACAGTCGAAAATTAGATTGATCAAAGTAAAGTGTAGGAAATGAGTCCTGCTAATATGGTCACCTCAGTATTCAGGTCCCTTAGTCCCAGACTCAAGGAAGACCTTTATAGTGAGGTTCCTATGTACTTTGTGAACTTTGACCTCATGACCCTTGACATTGTAGATGACATTCCCCCGAGAGATGATGATATGCTGTCGCTGTCCGTGAGGTCGGTTGCCTCCAGCTGCTCTCTCGCGTCCGAGACCCTGGAACGCGCTCGCAACAGACGAGATGAGTTCTGGGGACGACCTTATGCTCGCCCCTGTCTCGGCTGAGTACTTGAAATCTCCTCCAACAGAAGCACACCCCTGTCTTGGCTGTTCTTGAGATCTCCCTTGACAGAAGCACACCCCTGTCTTGGCTGTTCTTGAGATCTCCCCTGACAGAAGCACACCCGTCTTGGCTGTTCTTGAGATCTCCCTTGACAGAAGCACACCCCTGTCTTGGCTGTTCTTGAGATCTCCCTTGACAGAAGCACACCCCTGTCTTAGCTGTTCTTGAGATCTCCCCTGACAGAAGCACACCCCTGTCTTGGCTGTTCTTGAGATCTCCCTTGACAGAAGCTTGTCCCTGTCTTGGCAGAGTTCTTGAGATCTCCCCCGACTGAAGCTCGTCCCTGTCTCGGCTGAGTTCTTGAGATCTCCCCTGACAGAAGTTCACCCCGGTCTAGGCTGAGTTATTGAGATCTCCCCTATAGAAGCTCTCCCTTGTGTCTGCTGAGTTCTTGAGATCGCCCCCTGCAGAAGCTTGCTCCTGTCTCAGCTGAGGTTTTGATATCTCCCCTGACAGAAGATATTCGGAACTCATGTTGAGAGACAGATTGGTGTCTAGATAACCAGAGTGTGTCGAAAACTACCTTATATATGTATAATACTTTGGCTTCAGCTCTAGATATCCGTGTAGCCAGCCTACAGATAAAACTATAATTGTAAATAAAAACATTGTATTTTATAGCGATTAAGGAATTGCCATTTTACCAAGTTACTTGTATAGACATTTTAAAATAATTTAGCACGATCATTTCATTAAATATCTAGGTTATGATATGGAAGATTTGAGAGTACCACGTGAGCAGATAAATGCTTTCTGCTTGTACTAAAAGCACGTTATTTTTTAATCTTTATATTACATGTTTTTTATCATTGGGCCGATACTATGCTAAAACTAAAAATATGTGACACTTTGGTCATGTGTCATTGACATATGACAAAACTTGACAAGTCTTTTAGAAGGTAGTACACCTAACGATATATCATCCAATGTTGTGTTTTAAGTTCATAGTTAAGGTTAGACTAAATTTATTGTTGTTATTGTTAATTATTTACACGTGAGCATTACTACCCAGATAGATGGGTAATTAATGCTCACAATCATAATACTAAGTTTTGAAACACATTTGCATTCCTTTTCTTCATGTTGCTTCTTTCCAAACAGTTCCTGAAGAGGTATTTCAGAATGTTAAATATCAAATTCGAAAGCATTTGAGACATATGTAGTGATTACTACACAATTCATACGTGGCCACGTTACATCTCTGTAGCTGTTTGTTATCATTTCATGAATAGATTTAAGTGAATAAGTTTATTGGATGTTATTTTCAGTTTTTTTTTATTGTTATGAACTTTAATAAGTACATAATCACTGTTAACATTTGTGGTTTTATTGTCTCAGAAAATTGGACAAGTTGAATTGATTTATTTCCAATAGCTGCAGGTTGGAGTTGATCGAGACTGCTTCATTGACTACTTGTTAGATCCGTGTGTGCACATTTATAAATATATTATCTGTGATGTTTACCAAGTAGATGGATTTGTTTTAGAATTATCATGTGACAACACAGCCTAGAAACCAGTGCAAAACTGGAGTGTCTTTTCTCTACTGGATCTGTGTATTGCGTGGAGCGCAGCGTAAGAGCTTCGGACTCTCGACTGAGAGAACGTGGGTTCGAATCTTGTGCAGCGGTGTCGAAACTTGGGCAACTTCGTTTACTCTACATTGCGTCAGTTCACTCACCTGTATGAATGAGAACCTGGCTATAGACAATGGTGGATATTTGTGTACGAATCATCTTCGTGCATTAATTGCAGCGTGGCTGAACACTTCCCAGAGAAGTAGAGATTTGATTGAACAGATCTGCCAGGAGCAGAGTGCTTTGAGCAGTCCTGAGGACTGGATACTGCGCTATATAAAAACTTACCTTTACTTTATTTAAATGTATGTTAAAACACCAACTTTGGGACAGTGCAGTTGCACCTCCCTCAGGCTCCTGGGTCTACTTGCCTCTTTCGAAGTTCATTTGGACCACTGGCCTCTGATCTTAGGAACTGATTAATTTTTTTTTAATGTAAAGGTTATTTACTGTACTGGTAATAACTGCCGCTCTTGGGTTTGTTGCTCCATAGATTGGTACAACACAAAATTATGCGTAAGTATAGTTTCATGCAGATATTTGTACATGTGAATTTGGGTTTAATGATCACATCAGAGCAAAAATACAGTGCGATTGTGTATATTGCGCACACTGATGTACCCATACCAGTAGTCCAGTGTCTACTGTTGAACCTGTATATCCATGGGCAGGTACACTAAGTGGACAGGTGTAGCTGTTGTCATGAAAGAAATGTTGGTCTCATTTAAACTTTCTGTGTGCATTTTGTAGTAAAATACTGCATTCTGAGCTTAAAAAGTTGTACACAATCTTTTGGCTTTATTAGTGACTTTCTCACACACATACATCATTATATACAACATGTTACGCTAACACATCATACGTGCAAATTTACAATTATTACGTTAGCTAAGCTACTAGTAGTACAGACATAATACATTCACTTTCATTTCATCAACAATTTGTTACACTTAAAATTTGATACATACAATTTACAACTGCTACGTTTGTTAATCTAGATTTACAAAAAAGGTACATTATTTTGAACACATCTGATATACAGAGCAAACTGAAGTGGTAGTTTGTCGTTACTTCAGTTTCCTGGCCGTCTCCCCAAGGCCCTATTGGAATGTTTACATTGTTCCTCCCTAACATCACCATGCCATTGGGAAACAAGGAATTTGGTTTTTCTTTTCTTGCCCTAGAAAACATGGAACAGTAATACGTTGAAAATGTTCCAATCCTTTTCAAATGAGAAACGGGGGATACTTAATGTGTAGCAATGAACTCTTTAAAAAATTTGAAATGTCCTCCACTGGTCAGTGCTATGCATTGCTGGCTTACTCATCAATGCCTTTCTTTCTGGACCTGGTTATAATCTCTTTCTGCCATACCTATCATTCTTGCAGCCAGAGCTACATCCTATCTCCACTGCAGGATTAGCTGACAACAAAGGAGTAATTACTGAACCCAATGTGTGGATTTGTCCACATTCCCTGCCCCATTTCCCATCATTCTACAACCAACTTTCTGAATGTATACACAAGCACACAATCAGCAACGTTATCTTCCAACTGATGTTAATATTTCCTATGGCTTTAACATCATCTACGCCACTGCCCAGAACTACTTGAGCTACTGTTTAATATGTATATTTACCATAAGTTAGTACCATGACAACATGATTTGTGCACCGCACTAGAACGGAATCTTCCGCTTACAACTATACAAATATTAGCTACGTCTAAGATACCATCTACTGAACCACGCGTATCCGTGCTTTCTCCCTTTTCTACCAATATTTTGAGAATTTAAGAAAAAAATAATTTCGCACTTAATAAAGAATTTCACAAAACATCCTCAAATATTCAACATTTCCCTGAATTTGTTTTCCTTCTTTCACAATTCCTTGAAAATAACCAGATAAGAATCGATAAAAACCAGGATTACAGTTCTATGTTAAACGACCTCTCACTAGCACGCCCCATCGGTCGCCACGACAACGACCTAGTCGGAGACGTTGACGGAGATCGTCTTTCCCTTCGGGTCGTCAAACCTGTCGATGGAGTTCATCATGAGCAGCATGATGACGCCGAAGCTGAGGATGCTGACAAGGAGGAGGCCAACGATGAGGCCTGACCAGATCGGGATCGTGAAGAACCCGATGCAGTCGTTGGAGCGACCGAACTTGTTGTACTTGATCTCCCCGACTTGTACCTGCCGACGCAAACATCACACACATTTATTATTATACATATAACATGTATAATAATAATACATTTAGTTCACGTAAAAACCCATATACAATCGGTAAATAAATAAAAATACATAGCTTTCAAAAGTGTACGAGTTATAAATATAAATAGATATAATATAATAGGTAAGTTAAAAAAGTTAATACAGCTGTAGTTTATAAAAATCTAAAACATGACATCATGTTTTACAAATTTATTTAGTTATTTTTAGTTTTTACAACTTGTTAACATTTTAAACTTATTACCTTATTTTATTGTATCTACATTTCTAAGTTATTTACTTTTAAAAGCTATGTATTTTATACGTATTTATAGTTGCCGGTTGTTTATGGATTTTACCTGAAATAAATCTATTTGTATTATTAAACATATATAATGGACCATATAACCGGTTAAAATACCTGCTCAAATATGCTAAATATGATACATCAAAATGTACCAAGACATTACAATGTAGTAAAACAAAATTAGGTATTTTAAAAGTAGCATAAGTATGTTACATCAAATGTCAGTTAGTTAAAATAGAGTAAATGAAATCTCTAAGTTAAATGAAGGAATAAATTAAATGAGTTTAAGTGGAATGTTATAGATAGACTGGTGTATATCTCTGTTGTTAGACAACCACATCATCATGGTTATAAGAATTCAACACAGTATTACAAGGAGAACATTTCCATGCATACAGTATGCTAGTAAGACAAAGATAACACTAGTAACATAAAGTCGACACTCTAGTAGGAAGATGTTAGTAAGACAAAGATAACACTAGTAACATATAAAGTCAACACTCCAGTAGGAAGATGCTAGTAAGACAAAGATAACACTAGTAATATAAAGTCGACACTCCAGTAGAAAGATGTCGGTAAGACAAAGATAGCACTAGTAACATAAAACCAATAATACAGTAGAAAGATGTCGGTAAGACAAAGATAACACTAGTAATATAAAACCAATAATCCAGTAGAAAGATTTAAGTAAGACAAAGATAACACTAGTAACATAAAACCAATGATCCAGTAGAAAGATGTCGGTAAGACAAAGATAATACTAGTAACATAAAACCAATGAAGACAACCAATAGCACTAGTAACATAAAACCAATAATACAGTAGAAAGATGTCAGTAAGACAAAGATAACGTCAGTGGCATAATGCCGACTAGTTTCTTGCGAGGTGAAACACCGTCCAACCGACCTGCAGTCCACTGAAGATGACAGTGGAGGTGGTGTTAGTTGTGTTGTCGTTGTTCTTCAGTTTCATATCGATGCCGCAGTGGTAGCTGTGGTCGGTTGGAGCGTACAGGAAGTCAGCTGACATCTTGAGGTTTTCCTCGTTGCTCACCAGTGAGCCGTTCGTTGCATTGTAGCTGAGTAATACGTCCTTGGCCATCCACACACGCGACTGCACCTCAAAGTGCATCCTACAACAACATTAACAGCTAGAGACATGTCCATGGTCATCTAAACAAGTGACTGTCTCAAAGTGCATCCTACAACAACATCAACTAAGGACACGTCCTTGGCCCTCCACACACACGACTCCACCTCAAAGTGCATCCTATAACAACATCAACTAAGGACACGTCCTTGGCCATCCACACACACGACTCCACCTCAAAGTGCATCCTACAACAACATTAATAGCTAGAGACATGTCCATGGTCATCTAAACAAGTGACTGTCTCAAAGTGCATCCTACAACAACATCAACTAAGGACACGTCCTTGGCCCTCCACACACACGACTCCACCTCAAAGTGCATCCTATAACAACATCAACTAAGGACACGTCCTTGGCCCTCCACACACACGACTCCACCTCAAAGTGCATCCTATAACAACATCAACTAAGGACACGTCCTTGGCCATCCACACACGCGACTGCACCTCAAAGTGCATACTACAACAACATTAACAGCTAGAGACATGTCCATGGTCATCTAAACAAGTGACTGTCTCAAAGTGCATCCTACAACAACATCAACTAAGGACACGTCCTTGGCCCTCCACACACACGACTCCACCTCAAAGTGCATCCTATAACAACATCAACTAAGGACACGTCCTTGGCCATCCACACACACGACTCCACCTCAAAGTGCATCCTATGACAACATCAACTAAGGACACGTCCTTGGCCATCCACACACACGACTCCACCTCAAAGTGCATCCTATAACAACATCAACTAACGACACGTCCTTGGCCATCCACACACACGACTCCACCTCAAAGTGCATCCTATAACAACATCAACTAAGGACACGTCCTTGGCCATCCACACACGTGGCTTCATCTCAAAAGTGCATCATACAACAACATTAACAGATAGAGACATGTTCATGGTCCTCTAAACAAGTTACTGTCTCAAAGTGCATCCTATAACAGCAACAGCTAGGGACACGTCCTTGGCCCTCCACACACGTGGCTTCATCTCAAAGTGCATCCTACAACAACATCGATGGAAACCGTCAAGGTTCTAAAAAAGTATACCTTATTTTATCAAGGAGGAGGCTATATTTGGCGGAGATAAATCATAGAAATTGGTGGTGCAGAAAAGTTGATAAACAAGTGGAATTACTGATTGATAAGTATTATTCTTGCCTTAATATCATTCATAAAGTTGCAGTAAACATATATTGAGTAGCAGTTGTGCTTAAAGTTAGTTAGTTAAGGTATTTTAGAACACCTTAGTATAGTGAGTGATAATAGGTAACTTAGCCTTCGATAAGTTATAAACAAGATATAACAAACCTGATTATGTGGTAGAATATATAGGAGATAAAGTAACAACCATCAAACTACTTACATAAGATAATATCTGTGTATGCCAGTACTTGCTAGATATTTTGATTAGGTAGCATTGTTGTTAAAATTAAGCAAGGGCGATAGTCGGGCGGCGTAACCTAAATAAATAAAGCAGCCTAACGTAACATAATTGATTGTATTTAAATTAGGTCACTACCGGTAATGTTAGCGTTCGTGATAGAATAAATAGTCGGCTGTGTAATTGAAATTTGTAACCTAAAGTGTGCTGTAGTACACAGGAAACAGTCTTTATAAAGACTAAGTTAGTTAAGATATTAAATAAATTCTGATAGGGATATGGCGCCTTGCAAGCGGAAAGTCAAGGTAAAGCGACACTTGGTGTGCGATCACTGCCACAGCTGGGTAGATTTTGCATTGTCCGGCTGTGGGAAGTCATGGGCAGAAACCATGGAGGAAGGATTCATCTTTCAGTGCATTGGGTGTTGGAAGGTGGAGTGTCTGCAGAAGGAGATAGTTAGGTTGACAGATATTGTGAAGGGAGTGGAAATGGGAATTACAAAGGAGACAGGTCAAAGGGAGAGAGGTGAGAATACTGCAAGACTGAAGGAGAATAGCAGTGGCAAGAAGACTGAGGAAAGGAGATTGAAAGGAGGGAAGGTGATTGGAGGGGAAGAAATTGGAAAATCGACGACAGAAAACGTGACAAGCGTGAAGGTGACAGGGGAGAAAGTGACCGTAGAGAAGGAGGGAGGGAAGATGGGACGGGAGAGGAGAGAAGAAAATGAGATGGGAGGAAAGATGACGGGACAAAAGGAAGTGAGAGCAAATGTGTTAGAAGAGAAGTCGATAAAAGGGACGCTGACAGGAGGAAAAGTGACAAGAGAAAAAGCGACAGGAAAGAATGGATCGGAAGAGAATGTGACAGGAAAGAAGACAGGGGGAAAAGACAACAACCAGACAGATGCAAACCGAAGAAGGAGCTACTCTAAGGCAGTGGTTGAGGGGGCAATGAGGAAAGAGAGGGTGTTTATGGGCGACTCCATTATGAGAAAGACGGACAAGACACTGAGCGAGGGGAAGGACGTCGTTGTTTGTCTACCGGGGGCTAGGATTGAACATGTCACTGACAGGGTAGAGAAGGTATTGGGACATGGCAAGGGAGGGTCTATACTGGTACATGTAGGAACAAATAATGCAGACAGGGAGAGAACAACTGCGATAGTACATAAGTATAGACAGTTAGTGAGGAAGCTAAAGAAGACAAGAGTTGAACAGATAATTCTGTCAGGAATTTTGCCAGTAATGGGAGGAAGGGGGGCAACGTATAGAAACTGCAAGAGGATGGCGATCAATGCACTAGTTGACCAGATGTGTAAAGAAGAGGGGGTGGGATTCACAGATTTATGGGGATACTTTGTTGGTAGGGAAGATATGTACATGAGAGATGGCCTCCATCTTAGTGGAAAGGGGGCAGCAGTTTTCTCAGAGAACCTGCTGCGATCTGTTGACAGTGGGACAGGTTGCATCTATTTAAACTAGATTCGCAGGGGGGACTCACAGAAAAGCCTGAAACTGGAGGCATAGATAAAGACAGCACAAATAAATCAGCAAAGAACAGTCTGGAAAACTATTCTGAAGCTGGATATAAATGTGTTTGTTTAAATGCAAGGAGTATAGTAAACAAAAGAAATGAACTAAACATTATGGTAGAAGATATTGACCCTCACATAATAGGTATAACCGAACCCTGGACCACCACTGATATATCAGATGCCGAATTGGGACTGACAGGATATGTAATGTTTAGGAAAGATAGAATAGGAAGAAAGGGAGGTGGAGTTATTTTATGTATTAATGAATCTATCCAGGCTTATGAAATAAAATTAGAAAGAGAAGCAGATTGCGAAGAAGCTGTTTGGTGTAACATAGTTACAGGAAACTCAACGTTAACAGTTGGGTTAGTTTATCGAAGTCCAAACATAAGCATAGAAGAGAATGAAAAAATACAAAACGCTATAAGGGAAGTAAGCAAACGGGACTGTATTATTATGGGTGATTTTAACCATGGGCATATACAATGGAAATCTCTACAGAGTATGGGGAGTGAGGACCACAAGTTTTTAGTTTTAGTTCAAGATACTTTCCTTTCTCAACATGTGCTAGAACCATCCGGGGGTGAGAATGTGTTAGACATAGTTTTGTATTCACAGAATGAATTAGTTGACAATGTCAAGATATGTGAGCCACTGGGGAGTAGTGATCACAACCAGATACATTTTACCATCAAAGTAAAATCAGAAAGGAATAGTAAAAGCAGTATAGGAGAAATTTCCACAAAGGAAGGTATAAGGACATGAGGAAATATTTAGCAAAGACAGACTGGAATAACACACTGAAAAATAAGACAGCAACAGAATGCTGGAATATATTAAAGAGTTAAATTAAGTGCATAGTTGATAAATTTGTACCCTTCAAAAAACAAGGGAAACGGTCCAAAAAGAAACACTTATCGAAAGAAGCCAAATGATGTGGAAGTCATATAGATGTACTGGAAATGATGAAGACTACAACAGTTATAAAGAAGCACTTAACCAAGCTACAGCTGAAATTAGAAATTCAAAGAGAAGCTATGAACAACAATTAGCTAGTAATATAAAACATGACAGCAAGAGTTTTTATGCGTATGTTCGAAGCAAACAGAAAGTTTAAGATAAGGTCAGTCCTCTAGAAGATAGTGCTGGAAATATAATATCAGAGGGATTCTTAATGGCAGAAGACCTGAATGAGTACTTTAGTTCAGTGTTTACCAGGGAAGATATTAGTTCACTGCCAGTACCAGAGGCTAAGTTCAAGGGGACAGATTCAGACTATTTAGGACAATTAATTATAACCCCGGAAATGGTAGCTAAGGAAATAAGGGCTATGAAGGATTCCGCCCAAACTACTATTGGAAATTGTAGAACAAATTAGCATACCACTTGCAACAGTTTTTAATTTGTCATTAGAAGAGGGAGTGGTTCCTTTAGAATGGAAAGAGGCAAACATTATACCATTATTTAAAAAAAGGTTTGAGCAACAAGTCAGAGAACTATAGACCAGTGAGTTTAACATCAGTGATTTGCAAATTATTAGAAAGACCATCTCAACATGGGTTTTTTAAAGCGAGGTCATGCTTAACAAATACGTTATGTTTTTTGGAAGACATCACTAAGTGGGTAGATGAGGGATCACCAGTAGATATCGTCTACTTAGATTTTCAAAAAGCTTTCGAACAAAGTACCACATCAAAGATTACTGCTTCAACTAAAGGCCCATGGCATAGGAAATGGTATAATAAACTGGATAAAAAAATGGCTGATTGACAGAAGACAACGTGTAGTAGTTGATGGGGAGGCTTCAAACTGGAAATCGGTATTGAGTGGGGTACCACGGGGATCAGTACTAGGACCTATATTATTCTTAATATATATCAACGATTTGGATGATGAAATAACAAGCAAGGTGTTGAAATTTGCGGATGATACAAAAGTGTTTAGAAGGATTAAAAGTGATGGAGATAGACAGCATTTACAAGATGATCTTGACAGGTTGATCAAATGGTCTGAAAAGTGGCAAATGCTGTTCAATTTTGGGAAATGTAAATGCCTCCACGCAGGACATGGGAATGAAGATGTATAATATACAATGGGGGGTACTGTACTAAGTACTACTATAAAAGAAAAGGAGTTAGGATTAACCATTAGTGCTGATATGAAGGTTTCAGAGCAGTGCGGAATTGCAGCTTCAAAGGGAAATCAAATCATTGGATTAATTAGGCGAAACATAACGTATAAGGGAAAAGAGCTAATAATACCGCTGTATAAAACAATAGTTAGGCCTCATTTAGAATATTGTATTCAAGCATGGAGGCCATATCGCAGGAAGGACATAGATTTGCTAGAAAGAGTGCAGAGGAGAGCAACTAAAATTATACCAAAACTGAGGGATCTTAGTTATGAAATATGCCTAAAAAAATTAACAACACTAGAGACCAGGAGATTGTGAGGAGTTCAGATAGAAGTGTTTAAAATAATGAATGGTTATGAAAATATTGATAGAAATATTTTTTTCTCAGTTAAGAAAGATAGAAGGACTAGAGGACATGAAGTTACATTAGCAAAGGAGCAGTGTAGATTAGATATAAGAAAGTTCTAATTTTCACAAAGGACTGTAAATTAATGGAACAGATTATCTGCTGATTATGTGGGTGCTAGTAGCGTCAATGTTTAAAAATAAAATCGACACATACCTCAGAAGGGCGGGATACACATAAATAAAAGGGTCGGACTCTCAATAAGCCAAAGGGCTTTCTTGTCCACCTGCCACCTAGAGTTAATTCTCTGGGTGGCAATCTTGTTAAATCTTGTTAAAGTTGAACCAAACCTTGCAAAATAACAGGAGCGGACAGGATTCAGACATTTATTATAAGCAGGCAAAATAGCAATATCCAGCCAGTCAGGGAGTGAAAAGGCATACGTCAAAGTAAGTCAGTCTTTAAGGCTGATTGCAGTTGAACTTTGTGAACTGAGATATGGATTCAACTATTGATAATGGTTTTCTGAGCAGAACCATCAGTTTTTTTTAATGTGCCAAGAGGCCCTGAAGTCCTTTGGACTATATTGTGAGTTTGTAATTATTAACAAAATGTTTTTTGGTGAATCATAGTTACAGATCATTAAGGGTTATGATGGAAGTAAAATATTGACATGGTTACTGCAAATTATATTATGCATGCCAGTGAAGATATACCTGGTAATAAAATATTCGAGTAGACCGTTTCGTGAAGATTGTATACACTGTATATATATATTAATTAATATGTTATTAAAAATACTGTAGAATTTTATCCTGATATTCTGCTATTTAGGCCGATTTCCAGTGGTTGTAGAAACCTTGCAGGAGAGTTGGTGAGCTGCAATCTTGCATGTTAAAGGTTGTTTAAGAGAATGTGCACACATTTTCTGATCTCATTTTGCCCCTACCACCCTCCCCCAGAATGGAAAGAAGAAAGAGATGAACTATGATAAAACTTTATTTGTTTACAAGGTACATATACGTAGCATGCATTTTGACTTTAAAACAGTAGCAATTAATGACAAAATACAGATGGAATTGGAGTGAAGTAATAGCTGCAACATGTATAGTAAAACATCTGAATAATATTCCTTAAAATTTTGGCTAAATATGCTTTAACCTTTTCAAGTATACCTAAGTTATTTTATATATTATTTTATACCTAAGTTACTTTATTTTAACCCTAGATCATATCTTTATAGTGCATTGATAATTATGTATATTGCTGTTTTAAAGTTTCTCAGGTTCTGCCAGTGCAGTAGGGATTCCCATTACACATTATAGTTACAGCCCACATGGAGGCATTCTGTTTGACACTGGGACATTGGTAGGAGGTGAGCCGAGGCTAGTCCAATACACAGGCTTACAGCATAATCTCCAGGCCACTCCATTCAGCCATCCCAGTGATCAGAGATAGGGCAAAGTCCTCTGTCCAGTTATAAATAGAGATCAGTGCAGAAGGCTTGCAGCTAACAGCGCACTCAGTGCGATGGCACAAGTCCGTAAAAGCACTAAAAAGGCTAGATTACCAGTTATGAATAGAATCTGCAAGTTTTTTATTTGCATACTCACACGAGCTTGAAGGAGTGCAGACCTTCAGGCAACTCAGGATAGATTATCTCCAGCCTGTGAACAAACCAGTTCATGTTGTTACACGATGAACACATTTCAGCCCATATCTTAAGGGTAGCCGCTGGTCCTAAAGTAACTATGGGCCATATTTTTTGGAAAACTCACCATATCTTCATAAAATTTGAGTATTATATTAGCAGAATGAAGGTTGTTGAACACGTAAAAAATCATCTAATTTGCATAATTGTTGCCATGGCCCATTTAAGTACCCATGTGGCCACACATGAAAAATTATTCAAAATGATAGCAATTACCATTATACTATTGCAATAACTTGTTTGCTGGAATGTTACTTTGTGCAATAAAGTGGTTTTTGGCTCTGAATTCACATATTTTATGACTATAGTGAATTGCACCATTCAGGTGAAGATGATTTTTAAATTCAGTAACAGGTTGACCCTTGTTTACAAACTCTTAAAATATAGCTGACATCCAAAATAGCTCATTGCATCTAGAACATTCCACAGAACTGATGAAATTTTAAATTCTGTTTTGTGTAGATTTTCCCAAATAATTTTTTTCGTTGTCACAAATGTTCAAAAATATCGTTTTGAGAAAACGGCCAAAACAGAATAAGAACATCACATGTTAAGCAGTATGGGCACATATACATCATCTGATTATAGGTATTTCTAATCGGAATCTTGAAAAATGCAATGTATTGGGAATGCACAACATGTCAATATCTATTGGAAAATTATGAAATCAAAAAATGGCAACAATCAAATTTAGACCCAGTGGCTACCCTTAAATAATAATTACCAATTTCATAATAATAACGTTATTAAAACTGTGTAATAAAATATTACTGCCATTGTCATAATACCAACATGTTGCTTTAGACGTCTTACAGTTACTGATGTTGTATATTTTTAAACCCTATAACCTAACTCCTCCAACTAATTGTGACGTACCACGACAACGTGGGTATTACGTTGCAAAATGGAGATTGTATGTTTTTGTATTCCATAGATGATGGGCTTTTAAATGACACATCATTAGTTGAAATACATTCCGTAGCGTTCAATTTATTGCTAAAACTGAAGCAAACTTTAAAAAGGTAACGTTTTGAGAAATGAAGTCATCTTATTCATGTTGCCTGTTGTATTTTTTATTTTGTTTTTCATAAATGCAAGGAAAATAAACTTAATGTTGAAAAATTAGATTATAAATTAGGCATTTCTGTCAAAATCACAATATTTCTGTCACATGACCCAGACAGCCATTTTTAGCTCGTGTGCAGAACAGGCCTGTGTGATGTAATAAGTGGTTCGCTGGGGCGGGCCACAATTGATTGCTGTGGTTTCGTGGTTGAATGGATGAATGAGATCGTCTTCTAAAGATACATTTCCATTGTTACAAATGTTTAATATACTTGTACAAGTTGTGATCATGTTGTTGGAAGTGATTAATAAGGATTATACTTCAATCTTCCCCCTTTTCCATGTGCAGCGATAGAAATAAGCCAACATTTTTCCTTGTCCACCGGACAAGTTAATTTTAAGATCTACTTGTCCGCCAAAAATTTCACTTGTCCAAGTAACTGTCGCAGTTAGGTTTAATTTTGGACAATCTTCCTGCTGACAGGCATAATCGACCCCACTTTTAAGGTTTAGCCTCAGTTATATATAGTGTAATGCGTCAGCGGGTAGTGTTGGTTTTAGATTTGGTGTGGTTGACTGGTGTGCTTGGCTAGTATTATACTGTGCAGTAGGTCTATGGTGATTTTAGCAGTAATGACATTGTTTGATATATGATATCATGTATACCAATACTGCTTGTGTCATATGCCGAAATGTGGGCTCTGTCAACCTGAGGTACAGGAGACTAGTATGGGCTCAGTCACAGGCCTGGCCTTGGGATGTCGAGCCCACATTTCTCTCTTATCACGTTAATAAATAAACGTCATTCATTTGGCCTTTTTTCATCACTATATTGGACATTGTGTTGTTGCTTGCATAAAAACCCACCCCTCCACCCGGAGAACAACCAATGCAAAGCCAGAAAGCACAATTTGTCACATAGACAAAACTAATGTGATATTGTTTTATTCAACAAATACGTCCTTCAGTATGTGCAACGTTCTGTATTTTACAATCTGAAGATAAATTAAATTTGATCACCAGCAAATAAATTCACATCTTTGTTAGTCTTATTAGATCAGTATACATAATATTATGTCAGTAATATTTAAACAATTTTAAGTGTACCAAAATAAAATATACAAGGGACCATCTTGAGTTATAATGTATAGATTGAATGATGTCGTAACGTTGCTGTCACGCGTAGACTGCCATAGTACATGTTGCCCAGACGGATGTGCGTCTTGCTTAAATTAATTAGGATTTGAGTTGTTTAGATCCTGTCATGCATTCGTCACTTTGTCTTAATGTTGCATATATAAATTGTAATTTAGGTTTATTAAGTTAAATCATGTTTCAAAACATCGATTCTGTAGGTTCTGCAATCAGGGAATGTTCATCCGACATATGCTAATTCCATCCATTTTCTACATTCACAAAAAGTCAGTGTCCCTAAACTCATGATTTATGGTAAAATAAATGTGATGAAGACATGACAACACTTCTTGAGATGTTTATTAACATTCCGTTCACCAGCCACTACCACAAGTTCACCGGAGAGCTGAAAATTCATACGGTGCTGACAATATTTTGTTGATCTGCTGAACCAACGTTTGGTGATTTCGCGAAGTCGAAGACTGCCGAGTCCGCGTTGGTTAATATTGGTTAACTGGCCTACTACATAATTATTCTGATAAAAGGTAGTGATATTCGAATATATTATTTATTAAGTTCATCAAATGTGATCCATGTGTGGAAGCAAGTTGACTGTTAGTAAAACTGAACTACCGGGTAGCTTTTGCTGAGAATGGCAGAGCTAGATCTGTGCAGATGATGCAGTTAACACACACACTATGCTTTGCGGAAAACTGGTGTGCAACACAGGATGGCGGTGGAAAAATAAGATGCTAACGAAATTGCAACGTGCGTGATTGCTGGCAAACCGTATTTCATGAGAATTTCTACAAATAAGAAAATTATAATTTTGCACATGTCACTATTTACTGTAAATTTTCACTTGTCCACCGGACAACCATGCAGATCATTCTACTTATCAGGACAACAAACCATTTGTCCTGGACAACCGGACAAGCGCTTATTTACAATGCTGCATGTGTAAATATTTAGGTTATTGTACTATCATGTGTAAATATTTAGGTTATTGTACTACCATGTGTGAATGTTTAGGTTATTGTACTACCATGTGTGAATGTTTAGGTTATTGTACTATCATGTGTAAATGTTTAGGATATTGTACTACCATGTGTAAATGTTTAGGTTTTTGTACTACCATGTGTAAATGTTTAGGATATTGTACTACCATGTGTAAATGTTTAGGATATTGTACTACCATGTGTAACTGTTTAGGTTATTGTAATACCATGTGTAAATGTTTAGGTTATTGTACTACCATGTGTAAATGTTTAGGTTATTGTACTACCATGTGTAAATGTTTAGGTTATTGTACTACCATGTGTAAATGTTTAGGTTATTGTACTACCATGTATAAATGTTTAGGTTATTGTACTACCATGTGTGAATGTTTAGGTTATTGTATTACCATGTGTAAATGTTTAGGTTATTGTACTACCATGTATAAATGTTTAGGTTATTGTACTACCATGTGTAAATGTTTAGGTTATTGTATATTGCATGTAGTTTTCTCTGTTTGTATTATTCATTGGAAATAAACATTATTATTATTCTGCATTGAGACTCTATTGTATGCAAAGGTAATATGTATCTTGTTCACTCACATGGCGGTATTGTTGCCACACTCGCCATTGGGATAGCTCACGTTGAGTTGTGGGGGCAGTTTGAACACCATCTCACTGCTCACATTCAACAACACCTCAGTCGCATAGAAGAAGATGCACCCTGACGCGTTCAAGAACGTCACGTTGCTTGTAGTCTCTGGTTCCTCAGCCAGTAGGTGGCGCCCCATGTACAGCGTCTCATCTGGCAGCTGCAACGACGAACGTCTATATGAAATCTCAACTGGATAAAATATGGAGAGGCTGGCAGTTACATGGTTTAATTCAGGGTTGGGATGTTTCTGCCCTCACACTGGAAACCGTGTGACAGAAATACTTTTTGTCCGCGTGGCAGAAATACTTTTCTCCCCTAGTTTCTGCACTTAGGGCAGAAACTAGGGGAGAAAGGTTTCCCTTAGGGCAGAAACTCTCAAAATAGTCCTATTTTTATACATTTTTATTTTACTATCAATACCAGCATTCCTTGTCCTTCTTACACCATTACTGTGTATGGTGCCAGCCCCAACAAGTTATTAAAGCACTGACAGCTAGACAGTCTTATCAGCTCCCACAATTGCTGAAACAATAGCAAGCTTTAGCAGTGGCAGGGTGCTTCAACACCAGGCTATCCACTGACCACAAGATGATCAGGTGATAATTAATTTTAATTGCTGGCCAACTTCTAGGCTGGTAATGAAACTGGGGTACACACGGACTGAGAGAGAGCAGAGATAAGAGAACTACTGAACAAAGCAATGCTGCCGCCCATGTGTTGTCAAGTGACAAGTCCTGTACACACGGGCACAACAAAATTAACACAAACGAATGCAAGTGGTGGGATCTTGCCCTAAGGATTATGTCTGGTTACTAGATCAATGACTTGCCTGTATTACAAAAAAGTAAGCACACATCTAACACAAAACTTGTATCCACTGTATTAAAACCAGGGAATCACTAGGTAAACGCAAGCACTGAAAGGCAGAGACAAAAATAAGTTAGTACACAAATGTACTTGTACTCATGTGAATGTACTTGTACTTTTACCCAGATTGCACATAGACAGGTACAGAAAGACATTAGCAACATATTCTACAAAACAGTCGCAGTTTCCTATCAATGGCATGTATTGTTGCCATTTCTGCCGGGCAGAAATACCTTCCTCCCCATTTCTGCCCTGCATGCGGCAGAAATACCTTTCTGCCCTGCACACGGCAGAAATACCTTTCTCCCCTATTTCTGCCCTGCTCGCGGCAGAAATACCTTTCTGCCCTGAAGAAAACCAACCCTAGTTTAGTTAGAAGTAAATTTGATGACCAATGTGTACAAAAGATGCGCTCGTCTTACTTCAAGTCATTTTACTAAAAAACTAAACATGCCAACTTGCTTGTGATGTTGTATGTAACTTTGGTGAAATTATATTATAAATTGAATTGAAGGGAATACGAGAAACCAGCATGAGTTAGCATAGTCATGTGCATGTCATGGAAACAGGGGCATTCAACAAATCACTGCAGCCTCGCAGCGTAGAAACTCTAGACGCTCATTGGTCAAGTATCAGTGGTGTGTCTCAATATGTCAGCAGCCAGGAACTGCAAGATTTCACTAGAATCTCCCACTTGGAAAATATATTCTGTGTAGTTGTAGATGGTTTGATTGTATTAATTCCTGTAGGTGTACATGCCTACACAATTGTCCTTTGTTACTCTTTAAGAACTTGCATTATAAGGTGGTTGTTATTGACACTGGGAGAAACGAAGCTCCCGAAATGTGCTACAATTCCCACCTGGGAGGAACCCTTGGCGGTGTACACGGCCGTGTACTTCTTCCCGGAGTCCTGCAGCTTCGACACAACGGAACCAATGATTGAATCTACAATAGAAACGAGTTCTGTACTATATACATAATACTGGCCAGATCACGCAATCCATGTACGTCATGTGTACTGAAAACAAGAGCCACACAGGTGATACTGGCCACTTGATCACGAACTTACTTATTATGGTGATGTCACAGTGCGCTACTAGGTAATAAAGTGTCACACACAGGGCACGCACACATGCACACACGCACACACTGTCAACAAGTACGTAGGTAGACTCCTAATTGGATCCACATTTTCCGAAACTGTTCCTTTATTGAAAAACATGATTGTGGGTTGGGGATTAGACGACCCCTACAATCCATCCACGCTACCCATAGATCCCAAAATTTATGCTGAACCAGTTGCTCCTTAAAATCGATTTTGCTCCTTAACATTGATCTTGTGTACTGGAAACTGTCAACACCAGGAGGCGCCATTTGGACACTTGCTGGTGTATCACGGAAATAGTGTCCTTGGTGATACATGAGCAGCTTTTTGATTTTGAAAAAAGATTACGGTAATCAATATCCTTTCATAATATTTATTTTTCATGAAGCATCATTTGCAACAAAACCTTCAACACACTGTACAAAATCTAATTAATGTAAAATCATGATATTGTAATTATAAGAACACTTAAATAAATGTTTAACTAATAAATTACTTTAGCTATTAATAAATTACTAAAACTATTATTTAATTATTACAAATATATCAGATAATAACATCAGGTCCAAATGTTTTCCCAGCACACACAAAAGATACGTAAAAACCTGTCATGTGTCACATGACGTTGCGACAACATACCACTGTTCTTGAGGGTGTCCTCAATCTGCCCCTTCTCAGTGGAGGGTAGGTGCACCACCAACATGTCGTGACCTTCATCTGACATTGGAAGGTCACCAACTTTCGTAGACGGGGTCACCTCATGAACCTTGCCGGGAAACTCTTGCTTGAGTTTAGCGAAAGCATCAGCCGGGGAGGCAACTCCAGACAGGTGGGCTGAAACTTGCGAACCAACGAGGGCCTGAAAGACAAACACGGCAGGTGTTATAATAATAATAGATCTTTGCAATCAAAAACAAACACAAAAACACTCTACTTCTAATGTGCAAAAATATGTCACTAGTATAAGTAAAATACAAAAAAGTATTTAAAAATAATTTTTAAAAACTTAACACAAAAATAAGTGTTTTTGTTTATTTGGCAAATCAGCCATGACTGGTGTTTTGTTTTGAAGTTATTTACAAGAAATATCCAAGAACTAGGATGTACAAGGAAGACTTTTAGCTAAGCATTTCAAAGGTCCACAAAAAAGGTTTCTTTCTCCTGACACAAATAAGATGGGAGTCTTTGAGATTTGACAATGTCGTCAGAAAAAGTGACAATTTCTCCCACCCCTATATCACTGAACTAATCACACTGTCATAATACTGACTCGAACACAATAGTAATGCACACATAAGCACCTCTAAATGTTGGTGCATTAGTGACCTCAATAGGTGCAAAGCATGAAACTCAAAATGAACAAGACTGAGAACATCTTAACTGGTAACAACTGGCAAAATGCACCAACATGTCTATTAACATCGCTGGCAATGAGGTGCATGCTTTGTGTGCAAAATTTGGATGCTTATTTTGATAAGCACATGTCTATGGAACAGTATATCAAGTCCAAATGTCAGGCAGCTGATGCACAACTATACAACATCGGGAAAATTAGCCATATTGATTACTGAAATGCCCTCCTGATCGGCTTACCAAAGTACCTTATACATAAATTACCATATCCCTCCAACACTCAAATCACTTCATTGGCTGCCGGTTGAATATTGCATTAAATATAAGATATGAGTACTGACATTTAATTCACTTCATGGCCATGGACCAGAATATATGTCGGAAATGCTGATTCCTAGAAGCGTCCATTATGGACTCAGATCACAGGATGATCTAACACTTGCTATACTAAGGACAAAGAGGAAAACTCTGGGAGACTGAGCTTTCAAAGTTGCTGCACCGAAATTATAGACCTAGCCTACCCAAAGATGGGTGTAGCTGTAACAATGTTGGTGTTTTTAAGAGCAAACTGAAGGCTCACTATTTTAACATGGCGTACAATTAACTTATTAACTTTACTAATTTAAGTAGTTTTAACATTGTGTATAATTATTTCAACTGTGTCTAATGTTTCTACTTGACTTATTAATCTTAGTTATTTAAATAGTTTTACTTTTTTATTTATTTATTATTTTTATTCATATTTAATTGTGTGCGATATGTTGGATATTCGCATTGTTTTTACTTACTACTATGTCTATGTCATTTGTTTTACTACACAGAACCATAGAAAATTTTTGTATAAACATGGTTATATTATAAGTCAATAAGCATTTACATTTAATACTGCAATGCTAAAACAGAACTACAAGATATTACTTCTATGAATTTGACTACCTTGAGATTCTTGAAAGTGTCTCCATCCGCGTGCTGAGACAAATCTTCCAGGTTCAGCTGAAGAAAGACAGAATGTATCCGTGAAAACACACACATGTAGTAGATCTATTTAATACAATTAGTACAGGCACATGCATTTTGAATGTTATAAGTCTGCAATCCAGTAATGCTAGAATATGTAGACCACTTCAATCTGTGCAGGATTAATTATGAAAACATCCCAATGCAGGCAAGAAGTGTTCAACCTGTGACAGAACCTTGCAGATACTGCCTTGGCTTACTGAATGTCCCGATTTGTTTGCATCTATACTGGCAAAAAAGGAACTGTTCATCCTCCAGATGGCGCTACATCAGTGTACGAAATTAGGGCCTTTGAATCGGCAGCCGCCCATTCAAAATCCGTCCCGCCGATTCAATTCGCCAAAATGTTCATCATAAGATGACAAATATATAATGGTGTAAGAAGTAAACAGGAATGTTGATATTGATAGTAAAATAAATATGTATAAAAATTTGACAATTTTGGGAATTTCTGCCCTGAGGGCAGAAACTAGGGGAGAAAGATATTTCTGCCACATGGACAAAAAGTATTTCTGCCACAGGGTTTCTGCTGTGAGAGCAGAAACTTGCCAACCCTGGCAATAGAACAGTGTTATACACATGCTGCCAGCATTTACCCAATAGCTGTATTTGTGTGTGACAACAGACACCATACAACCAATAAACAGCAAGTACAATATGTACACTATAGTATACGCTGACTTTGGCAAACACTGACCTTGTCTTGGAGAAAGATAACAAGGTTTTGTTTGTTGTCAGCGAGACTCTTGTGAATGTAGTCAGCAAACACGTCTCCACTGGTCGAGTGGCCTGCCAGGGTCGACGGAAATTTGTGCATCCTACAAAATACATTAAAAACATTTATACTGTTCCTAATACTAGAAAGTCTAGAATAATAATTATATAATGGCCAACAAATAAGCCCGAAAGTGTTCGCAATTATTTGAAAGTTGTGCCTGCAAAATATTCAACTTGTTCCGATTCAAGTGAACTTCCCGCTAAATTGCTAATAATTACCCAATGGAACAACATGTGTTTGTGAACTGTTGACTGAACATATATGCATGTGCAATGTTCAAGCTAGGATTAAAAAATAGGGGTCCTGGGACCTCGTCAGTCTAAAAAAGGGGTTCCTACCAATATTTCAGCCTTGCCATTAGACAGCACTGACACACACTGGTGGGCAGCTTGGAACTACTATCACAACTTATTCATCACTGTATTGCAGTTTAGTCGCTAAGTGGCACCAACATTTTGCCACCATACGCATGTAATGAAATGAAATTACATTTGTCAACACAATTTGGAATTTGGATATACGTTGTATTACTTTTTAACAACCTGCCTAACACAGGCAAAATATTGGATGTTTTTTTTCAATATTTTATTAAAAACAAATATTGAACAAAACATCATTATACAGTGGATACATACATATATATAAGTGCAATGCTCATAATGGTTTGAGGTAGGCAGTAGTTTTAAATCAATATGCACCACCTCATTTTTTCTTCCAGTTTCTTTGTCATTATTACTGATACTATTGTGTATAAATTTCACATGAGCATCTAGCAGTGTTTCCTAAAGTTCTAGGCAATTTTAAAGGCATTAAACAAAAACCCTGGTATGTTGCTCGTAAGTTACTATGAATGTATTATCGTTTACTATATAATGTTATAATGTGGATTTACTATGGGCCATGGTATCAAACAGTAAATACATGGTAAAATTTAGTATAATATGATTTACTATAATTTACTATGGTTTTATTATGGTTTACTATGTGTATTTTGAATTTATCATGGTATATCAGAGTATAAGCATAGTAAAATGTACAGTACTATGATTTACTCTAGTTTACATGCTTACTATGAATTTACCACAATGTATCATGGAAAAGGTACGGTAAAATGTAGTATACAGTCGCGCCTCGTTATAACGCGGTAGTTGGGGTCCACGAAATGAATCCACATTATAAACGGGGCGCATTATAAACGTGGCGCGTTCCCATATCTGCCGTCAGGGGCGCTACGACGACGACCGACACCGCTGCTGCACGAAGACCATCGAAGCCAACCAAAGCGTGCACATCGCGCAGTCTATATGCAGTTTATGAAGCTTATTAAACTGCCAGCCAATGTCAATGTGTATTCTGTTTAAATGTTGTACACTGTTGGACACTGTTGAATGTTGAACTGAATAAAATTCATGAATTGTGTACCGTTTTTAAATAAATAACGGATCAACAAGCCACGGTCAACTGAACGATAATATGGTACCGCTGACGTAAGATCTAAAATAATGACCTGGCACTCAGCAGCCGAATATGCAAATGATTTGAGAAACGTTGTGTTAGAGTTGATTAAGGATTTAAAGCTATAAGTACGCTCACAATTGGCTTAACTTTGTCTTTCAATCAATATCAAAATACCAATTTAGAAAGCACATTTACCGTGCCGAACAATACTACGATTCACCAATTCATATGTGGTTGACGAATTAATATTTTGGCGCACCAGTACAGGCAGTAGCTTTGCGTTCATCGCAGTGAAAAGCTAATATTTGTTACGCAATGTTAGCATACTGATCTTGCATACTAAGCTGTATTAAAATGTATTTAACCCATTCTTAAGCAAGGCATATTTGTGAATTTCAATTGCATTTTACAAGCCGCCCGGCGCCGACACCAGGCGAACTGGCAATCCGCGGAAGCCATGAGCATGACTAGCAGATTGGAAACGATTCGTTTGATGTCGGCGCAAAACAAACAATACCTCGCTCCACATTTTCTGTTCCTAAAGTTAAAACTGACCATAATTATAGATAACTTCACACAAAACAATTGACAGTTATTACCGTGTTAATATAGTTTGTCATAGCGCCCATTTTCCCCCTGGTGGCAGATCACCAGGGTGCACAACGTCAATGCATGCCTGGTAGTCTCCAAATTCTAAGTTCAGAATCAACAGGTGCAAGCTGAATACATGTCGAACTTTACACTGCACACTGTTGCGAGTAGGATACTTGTGTAGTTCCTTCATTCAACATCATCCCAGGCATATTTATATTACGAAAATATTGTGTCTTAGACTTAGCGCACTTTTGAAGCCCAAATAGCGACCCGGTTTTCACTGGTCTGCACCGCTGCGGTCGTGCGTTACAACATCGCACTTATAAAATGAGCGATATAGAGGCGTATGGGGTACTATTTACGCCTCAAAACTGGTCCAAGACGCAATATTCTTAAAAGTAAATATGCCCGGGATAATGTTAAATAACAGAACTAATACACTGAGCCTGAGGTATCAAAGTTAGGCAAAGTATCAAGTTATAATAGCAAAATCGAGGTGGGTCCAGATTCTACTCAAGTGCTGCGATTAGTTGTGTCCGCTGTCCACACAAAACATATCTGGTTAGAGCACTGTCAGCTTGCTGTTATAAACTTTTGCAGCAAATATTTCTTCTTGGCTGGTGGTGTTGTGCCATTTCGATCTCCGCCATCATAATTTTCGTGCCGCGTGACTTCTTTTTGTTTGAGCGCGGAAATGTGAGTTTACCGTAACGCTGTTTCCTATTGGTCAGAGTATGACCAGAAGCGGCGAATGAAAAACCATGTCACAACAAGCTGTGTATATATGCTGCCACCTGTTGAATATAATGGAAGCTAAATCTGAGGAGTACGAAAGTGATTGATCATAGTGATAAAGAAAGAATCCATAATAGTTTCATCCCTCGCTGTAATACCGTAATTTGAGGTGTGTTTCCGGATTGATTCTGGACAATCCGGAATGGTAGGCAGGTCTGATATGGATTTACTATAGTGAAAACATAGTAAAATGTAATATACTATAATTTACTATAACTTACCATGATTTACTACGGATTTATTATGGTTTACCATAGTAAACTGTATTACATTTTTAGCAGGGGGCTTAGAAGCAACTTCGAACAACCGTCAAATTGCATTAAAGGGGCATGGCGAAACTTGGAAAATGGGGTCCTGTCAACAAAAACATTTAATATCGTTCAAAACCAATTCTAACTCAGACATTGCATACGTGCGATTTCTGTGTTAGCTGCTGATTTCAAGCACAATACATGTGTACAATTAAGGAATGTTTTTAAGTACTAGATCACTGCCATCTTCCCAATGCTTCAGGCTTCACACTGGTTAAATAGTTCTGCAATTTCCATAATAATAATGTTTTTATTTCAGACAAAAGTCCAAATGTACATACAAGTAAAAAAATACATAAAACACAAAGATAGAAACACACATGAAATAAAATAGATGGTTAAAAAAAGATTTATAAAATGTGCATTCAACTTTAAGTATACAATTGGGTAGTCCAATATTTAAACATAGGACTTCTAAAATGTATATCAGTATAAAAATAATTAACAAAAAGTGGATTTTCAGACTTGAAGAAGACATAATAAGCTATATATGTATGAACGCCTACATTCATTAAAAGATTTAACACAGTTTGTAGCAAACATAAAACTTGCACTACAGCGTGATGACAAATTGTGTAAAATTCTAAAACTGTTGTTATAGGCAACAGTAATACCTTTCAAACTCTGTTTTTTTAAATTTACACCTTGAGGTTTACACAGTGCCACAGTAAGAGAGAAATAGGTAAGTTTAATGGTAGAGCTGTAAAGGCGAAATGTTTGTGCTAAGACATTGGCCTGAGCATATCTTTTCTGTCTGGCAATGTCGTCATCATCAGTAAGATTATTGTTAATTATATGACCCACATATTTATATTTAATAGTGTGAGGTAACGGACAATTATTGAGAGTGACAGGATGAATATTTGTAATGTCCTGAGGTTTGTTGTCAATAACCATACAATATGACTTGTTGGCATTGTATGTTATGTTAAACATTTCGCCATACTTGGCACAACAATCATAAATCCATATAACTGTCTATTTGCCCAAAGAACTATAATTAGTCTATTTGCAAAAAGAACTGGGCCATTTGTACAATAAAACATGTATTTGGGGGGATTTAGTAATTAATGTTTTAATATACTTATTGATTTATTAAATGCCCACTATCGTCTCTACTAACCAGGTCTATAATAAATGACTATAATATGTAACTTGCACTACCCCAGTGACAATGACCCACTGTCCTACCTAGGCAACTGACCAGCTGTACTGCCGTACTGAGCCTGGGCTGAGGTGAGTGTCAATGTGAGTGTGACACTGACAGTGATAATCGAAATAATGTAACCGTCGGCGTCGCGGACACCGGCAAAGCCACATGTAATGCATTACTGTCTAACCAAATCATGTTTTATAATAAACATTTCGGCGAAAGTGTGAAGTTTGTGGCTTGAGTAAGGTTCCGCTGACCTTACAAGTGAATGTGACTCTCAAATGACACTATTCAGTCGGTTACGATTCAGTGATCGTGAATAGACGGGCATCACCATCTTACGAAACGATCTGTCAAAATGTTATCCGTTGACTAAACTACGCATCCAAACCATTTTAATTGCTCGCATGGCGTGCAAATATTATACAACATGTATACTTACAGATTGTTTGTCCATATGACTGCTGGAACTGAACTTCGCGAAGAAAACACACCAGATACACACAGCCCCCACAACAGTAACACCTTCAGCGCCGCCATTTCTCCGAGTAAAGATCACATGATGTCGTGTACTACGCGCGTTCTCGCGAGATACTACGGCATTCGCTCTTTTCGCCGTACCCGAATCAAAAATGGGTGAGATAGACACGTGTTCCGTCAAAATAGTTTTAAAATATACTTTAGCCAATTGCTTATTAAATTAGGATTCTTTTTAGATGTTCATATAATACCTATATATTCATCTGTTGTATTTTCTGCACCAGCGTCGCCTCACATTCAAGATAGTCTGTGAGAAATATACAGGCGTTTCCAAACAAATGGCCGCCGTGCCATGGGCATAGCTAATGCAAACCCTAGACTCGACTGTCGAGGCTGGGATTAGGAATAAATGCCTGGCTGATGGGATACCAATGCTAATGCCACATGAATAATACGTCTGTGATCTCGTACATTCTGCAGCTTTGAATGTGTTTTCAGTTTTTGACCTGTGCATGAGATTGAGAACGACTTAATTAAGTTGATAACCACTCGCTCAGACTCAGTCACGACACTGGCAGTGGCAGTGAACATGCGGTCATCCCCATATTTTTGTCGTATAGATGTACAGTCTGTTTCTATATTAATATACGTTACCTAATATTTTCTCAGATTTAGGCGTTGTAGGTCTATTCCTATACAATCTGCCATAGACGCCTGTGGGCCCTGGCTGAGCTGGTGTTTAGCTCTAATAACATGAAGACGTGAAGTCAAAATTTAAGTTTAATTAATTACTGAATTTACTGTTTAAAATAGCAATATAACCAGTAAACAATACACCAAATCCAGCATCACATATTCAGGGGTTTACCGGACGCAAGATTCTGCATCCTATACGCATAGGAACAGTACCCGGACGCGTGCAAAATAATCGTTGCAACCCACGGGACGCATGCGTATCAATGACATTTAACAAAGATATATATTGATTATGAATGGCTTTAACTAGGTAGTTTATTACCTAATCAGTTTGGTGTTTCTTTTCACCATAACCATTCCCGTAGGCATATGCTTCCCGATTCTGAAGGGTGCCTAATCCTCCGTATGGCGCCGTCCTGCGCATAGTTTTGCAGAGTGCCTCTAGGGACTGATTCGCTAATCAGAATACCATTCCAATCCGTGCACATGTCTGTTCAGGCTTCAGTGTTTGAGCACAGTCGCTGTGCGTTTAAGAATTCCTAATTTATTAGAGCTGTAGCGATGGAAAACCAAAGCGACTTGCGGACATTCTTTTGTATAACTAATCACTTGTTATCACCAAACAAATGACGGACAGTACGGCGACAACAGAGAGTGCAAGCACTGCGATCCCGACTCCCATCCCAGGGACGATCGCGTCAGTCGCTCGTCCAACAATCGAACCGATTTGACTCCTGTGTTTATGCCATTATTCCACATTGTTTCAGATATACAGTAAATTGTTATAAAATATTGATTTGAGGGCACTTTTGAGGCCCAAATAGCAGTATATTATAACGGCATGTTATTTTGTTAAATTCTTGTTGGTATCAAACTAATAATAATACCCGGGTTTACATGGGTTATATAAGTTGTGATATTTAAAAAACAATACAATAAAAAAAGACCAATAAGTGGGACCCTTGCTACAGGCTTGGGACCCCCTCAAAAGAAGGCTGGGGGTCCCGGGGACCCTTGAACACAAACATCCTGGTAAACCCCTGCATATTATTCTACTTCCAGTGATCTCTTTATAAAAACGAACATCCTAACAGAACATGATGTTAAATGTGTCAATACGTGTTCCAGGTAAGCCACGCGGTATCCGGACAGCTCGCAAGATGCGCACCCATCGGCGGGAGCAGCGCTGGCACGATAAGGACTACAAGAAGGGGCACTTGGGTACAAGGTGGAAGGCTAACCCCTTTGGAGGCGCTTCCCACGCCAAGGGAATTGTCCTTGAGAAAGTGTAAGTATCAAAATAAGTACAAGGCGTATAAGTTGGTTTGCATTCAGATGAGAGTTTATAAGAGTATGTTTATAGCTAAAATGCATAGACCACTACTCTGTATTAACTGATTATCAGTATGATACTCAGTTTGAAATGCAGGTAATTTTCTAATAATCATTCCATATAACCCTGTGAGGAAAATATGTTATTTATTAAGGCAATTATTTTTATGTTTCTGCAGTGGAGTCGAGGCCAAACAGCCGAACTCTGCTATCCGTAAGTGTGTGCGAGTGCAGCTGATCAAGAACGGAAAGAAGATCACTGCCTTCGTGCCGAGGGATGGTTGTCTCAACTACATTGAGGTAAGCAAAGCTGTGATGTCTTTGTTTTTAAATATTAGGTGTTTTCATGGTAAAACATCCAGGCCTGGTTCTAAACATGCCGACTACCATTGGGTGTGCGGGCAACTTCCTGCACTGCTCTTGCGATAGTTCAGTAAGCTGATTAAACGAGTTTGTTATTCATCTTTGGACTTAGGAAAATGTAGATCTTATTGACAACAAATTTAGTATTCAATTAACAGTGTGTAAAGGGGCGATTTTTCCACAATTGTGTGCATGAGCAATTTGTAGTATAATGATAATACCATGATGACTGTTTTCAGACACCCTAAAAATCTTATAAGAATAATTTTTAGTCCTTTGAGCTGAAGGTCCAACAGACTTATGCCATCAGTGATCACTCTGCGTCCACCGTTAGCTGCCATACCTCAGAAACCGTTCAGCAACTTTTTCTCTAATTTTGCATAGACATCTTAGGGTACTGCCACTATGCACGAGAAATCTGTATTTGATTGAATCACCCCCCTATGGCCCCCCAAACTAAATTTTCACATTTTGTATATTTTTTCAAAAACTTCAGTAATGTTTTCTCTGATTTTGCATAGACATTTCATGTGGTAGTGCCACTATACACAATAAATCTTTATTTGATTGAATCATTCTAAGGGCACCTCAGGGCCCCCCAAAATGAGATGTTATGTAGTATAATAGTTACACATTGGACTGGTTGCTAAAACACAGTGTCCGTAAGAGACTGCAATCCTAGTAGACACTACACAGGCTGCATGCCATGGCATTGGCCAAATTAAAAATGATGTGTCATTGAGGGGCACTGGATTCTGCCTTAACCATTTCAGTACTACAGCCCCCAGACACTGATCACTGAATACTGCATTCCCAGTGACTACATATGAACATCAATTGCCTGACTTCAAATCAAGATTTCAGCAACTACAATACATTTTACTACTAGAACATCATGTATATTCTGAAAGTATAATAATCGATAAAATAGTTGTGATGACCAGAATCTGATAATTACATCATTACTGTAATGACCGAATATACTGTTGCTGCTAGTTTCAGGCTTGCCTGAAAACATTTCGATCATCACTAGCAACATCCAACAAAATACATCACTAAAACTATAAAACAGTCTGTCTAAGTAAGCTGTTATGTCATAAATCGCTACCGTAACAAACATCGTCCACCATTACCGCTCGGAGATTTTTGCAGACAGTTATACAAAAACAGCAAAAATCTCGAAATAAATTTACTGAGTGATAATCCAGGATTAATGCTGGTGAAATGCTAAGGCATCAGCCTTAGAGACGCTTTATAACATGTGCCTCCTCATAGTGCATGTAATTGTGAGTAAAACCGACTTGAATAACAGACATAGTCAATGCTGAAAAACCGGCCTGTCGTACTATAGCGTCACAGACCTGTCGCCCGGCCTGTCGTACTGAAATGGTTATGGGCTGATGTACTGTAGTAAACAGGCAGTTGCCGAAATATAGTAGCCCTGTGAACTAGTACCATTGTGTTGAGTATTGCCTTCATTGTTATTGTATGATACAGCGTTATTGCATAGCAAGTGACTACGTAACACTAATAGCAAAGAATATTTTGTTATACTGTGTTGAATTTTGTTTTCATGTAAATAATGACTCTCGACTTAAAATTGACTTTTCTCCATAATTCTTGATGGGTGCCGTTTAAATTCTTGTAACTTTGGTTATAGTGTGAATATTTCAATAACTTTTTCTCTGACATTTCATGTCGTAGCACGACTATACACAAGAAATCTGTATTTGATTGAATCATTCTAACCCCCCAGGGCTCCCCCAAACTCCAAAGGACTTCAGGGCCTCTTGGCCCATTTTTTTTATGTACCAGAAGTTTTCAGACAACTATTATATTTATGTGAATGAATGTATCTATTTGGAAATTGTATGATTTCGGACAGCTGAAAAATTAATTATGTAGCAAACACATAGTCCTTATGTTAGGTTGTGTGCTTATGATGGGTGTGTTCGATTGTAGGAAAACGATGAAGTGTTGGTAGCTGGATTCGGTAGGAAGGGTCACGCTGTCGGTGATATTCCCGGTGTGCGTTTCAAGGTTGTAAAGGTGGCCAACGTGTCGCTACTCGCCCTCTACAAACAGAAGAAGGAGCGACCCAGGTCGTAGATGTCTCACTGCTTCACATGAGTGAAATTAACATGTTATTCACTGAATAAATACGTGTCACGAAATTATATTCTCCATTTGTAGTTGCTCGTTTAGGTATATAATGTATTAAAGCAAACTTGTATGTTCATTAGCCGGAACCATCCTCTCGAGCCATGGGTGGTAATTATTAGCAGGAAGTTTGCTGAATCGGTTGTACTTTGTCCCACGTGTAGTCTTCATTGTAGGAATTGGGCCAGTCGTGTCCCTTTAGAAGCACAAATTCCATCCCAAACAAAAGCTGTAGTTATTCACGTTCCTCGTGGATGTCTCTTCTCAACCTTGACGCATTCAAAATGTGCAACACCATTGTCAGAGTATAACACTAAGTAGCTATATTGCCTTAGTATCCCTCATCCGTGAAACCACTTTGTTCTGAGATAATTAATGAGGAGTTTGACAGGAAGTGGGAGATTGGCCCAAAAAAGGAAGGTGATTGGTTGTGACCCATAAACGTCAAATGTATCGTAATTGTGTATTATTTGTAGCATCTCAAATGAAAACAGTCCGATGCCCAGCACTGACCAGTAATTTTGTATTTGTTCTCAAGCTTCGCCTTTCGGCTACATAAAAATATTCCCAGTTTTAAATTTTATTTTAAATACATGTTCCAGCACAATAAGTGACAACTAAGATTGTATCGGCTAAATGAATTCGTCTACAAGCACCCTGTACATGTTTGTCCTAATTGTAAAAAATACACTTGGAACACATCTTAAGATATTGAGCAGCCCTTTTAAGAGTCGCCAACACTGCAGACAGCGTACTAAAAATAAAAACCACACCCTCATTTACTCGTTTATATTGTCCTGATGAGAAACCTGGAATTGTTATGACGGCCTTGGCGTCTGCACCCCATTAATCGATGGGGCAGGTGTTTCCAGACTTATCATTGGTATTACAGAGGCTAGCGCAAGTAGAATACAATTTGTGCACGCACCAAAATGATATTAAGTAATTTTTCACCATGCAAATTTTCTTTCAAATAATTACATGCCAGTATCCATAAATACCGTTTATCTAAATACATTTTGTGAATGGTAGTGGACCCTGGCGCTCGATATAAAAATGCACTTAGTTCTGTGTAAATCGCCAGATGGCGCCACTGCATTCCTTAATCCACAAAGCCTACTTTCGAGAGCATTAACACTTGGTGTCAATATTTTTATTTTAAGCCATTTCAGAAGGTTTTAGGGTGATATTGAGTGAAATTTGTTTTATTTTCATACTACTAATAATAAACAACCCTAATATAATAAACACCTGCAGAAAAATCTACAGGTGTTCATAGAAATGTTATTTATAATCCTACGAGCACAGCAATATATTTTATAGAAAAAACTAAATACTACAGATTTGACACTATAAAATATTCTACAGAAAAAATATTAGCAAAACATCCTTTAGAATAATCTACAGATGATATAGAATACTATAAATTCTAGCGAAAACATCCACAAAAATCTTATACAATGACCGTGGATTATAAAATTACTGTAAATTTCAGGTTTTGATATGTAAGGGCCCATGAACTGTGGAAGCTTATTGTTGTTTCACATATTTTCTGTAAGATTCCAATATACAGTGACAAATTAAAACATGAATCGACATAAAATAAGTACACTGGCTTGATGTATTTCCTGTTTTTTTATTTCACAACCATTATAATGTAATATATACAATATATAATTTATATGAACTATTATTACTTTAGACACTCGAAGTTAATTACTGAAAATATGCTAAGCCAGTCTAAACACTGACTCTGCCTAATGCGTCTCGCTGAGGCAGATTTCTAGGTGTTAAATTAAGAAAACAATGATTTAAGCATAGATCAGAGTAATACAGTACAATAGTTGAGTTCACAATGAACATTTCTTGGTAGAATTCCAGCAGCCGTACCAAGAAGATGTCATTCTCATGTCAAACAATACTGTATTCATTTTGTTAAGCGTTGTTTCTTTGGGTACAGCCCTGCAGACATGACTGGCAGGCGATTTAAGCATCCACACACATGAGCAAAATTATATATCGGGGGACCGTTTCACTAAGATATTAAGAACACTGTAAAGTCTGATAATTTAGGTGGACTTTTCAATATTTTTTCATCACTAGTATGAAACTGGTGCGACAATGGTAAAATGAAATTACTGTGATGGATTCAACAGTCAATGTTGGCACTGGAGATGACTGTCACGGTATCAGATGCTGTTAAAAGGGGGTGTATGCTAATTAGGGCATGTACGCTTAATAGAACAAATACGGTATGGTAGTTAAAAAAACACTTCACAAAATGTGTATATCACCAAAAGGTTCAAATTAATAAATCAAATTTACATTAATAGTTAACTACAAAAACAAATACAGTATACTGTAATAGTATGCACATTTGCAAAGTAAATAATACTCATTATTACAACTTTTGAATAACTGCAGTTGCTTACATTGTCACAAAATAAGGAATTCTACGGGTGTAAATCCAGTGTAAACATCCATGGTCTATCAATAAGGCTGTGCACTTTAGTTATATTATGCTTGTACTGTTTTAATATTATTAATGCTGCGAATATTAATACTTCTAACGGGTTTTATGTTGAAACAAGTGCATTTAAATTAAACTAGCTTATACCCACCCAGAAAGCTACAAACCAAGGGCAGCAGTTGGTAAATTAAATGTGTGGTTCTATATGGAGAACTGATCACCACTCAATTTAGCTTAGTTAGGAAAAATGCCCTGTAAAAAATATAGCATATCGCAAAAAAAGTATTGCTGTTTTTCTTGCCTGGGCTGGACAGGTATTCTACATGTTACAGTGGTCACTGTTTCATACAAACACATCAGCATGATAAATTCTAACGACGCAGGTACCGAACATACATTAAACTAAAGTAACTAAATGTTAACGAGATCATAATTACATTGTCTAAGTAAATAAAATAATTCTTTAGTATGGCAACACAACAGTGGAAACAGAAATGAACAAGATTACATGGGGACCCGGAGTACTTGCAGGCCAATAGCGGCTTCACAAATGTACAACCTTCAAGAACATGCTGCAGTAGTTGATGGCCACTTCTCCTGTGACAAAAAGTTAAATAAAGCCATTCCATTTATCACTACGGATCATACAAAATTATTTGCATTGTCTACAAAAATACCCTAACATCAACATAAAGCTATATATATCATCTCTTCAAAATAGATATAAATATATATCATAATCGCAATTTACATATTTGAGGAAAAATTTTCTTTCGCATAAAAAATCATACGCCCCGTTCCTCTTTGGCAAGTGCTTTCTAAAACCTCCTCTAATGTGCATCATAGCCGTGTGTCGGCGTCTTGTTCCACTGATGTCAAGTCTCGTTGTGAATTGCTGTGTTCGTTGGCGGTTCCCGTCGCACTTCCAAACTGGTCAACAAGGTCTCCCTCTGTCCATCTGATGTCCGGTTCCAAGGGCAAATGCTGCAGGAATGGGGGCATCTCAATAAAATGCAGCAAAAATTTAAATAGTTCGGCATTCGGAGGTACAATGTGTTCATGTATAACCACTCAAACATACATATTATCAAATACATATATATATATACATTGTATATACAATGTATTAAAGATATAAATTTTTGCATCCAAATGAATGAAAGTATCCCCGAACACTGTAAAGTCTGTTAATTTATGTAAACCTCTTGATCTTTTATCACCACTGAGCTTTGTATCTAGTGTGACATTATTAATTACAACAATGGATTCTACTGCAAGTGTTGGCACTGGAGGTCGCTGTCACTGTGACGTTGCTAAAAAAGGTGGTGTACGCCAATTAGAGCATGTATATTTAATAGGACAAATGCGACCCGCCGCAGCGAGCCGAGTATGAAGTCACACAGGCCTACGTTGCGCACGAGCCACGAATAGCTGGCTAGGTGAGGTCCCATCGGTGTTGTGATTTTGGCAGGAATGTATACATCATTATCTCATCTTTCAAAGTCTGATTTATTTTACTCAAAAAATAAATAAAAAGTTATAAAATATATGTGCTTAGAAATTAAGAAGCAATAGGCATTAAGAACCAAAGTGACCTTGTTTCTCAAACATAACTCAACATATTTTTGAAGCTCATCATCTGTGGGATCAAAAATGGTACAACATTCCATTACAACATTCCATTTAACAATGTTACGACTTAATACCCACTTCGCTGTGGCAGGTCTCAAATATGGAATGTTTTTCTATACCTGAGATGAAAATGATGGGCGCTTGGACAAGGGTTGACCATCACCGCTGACCACAGCGAGGACAGCGTCATGGACAGACACATACATGCAGCCTGGGTCAACCTTGTCAAAGAAACCCGCCTTCTGGAGCATGCGGCGGATGTTCCCTGAAAACATATGCAGTAATAAGCACTAAGGAATGGTCTCATAAGGCACTAAGGGATGGTATCATAAGCACTAAGGAATAATCTCATAAGGACTAAGGAATAGTCTCATAATCACTAACGGATGGTCTCATAAGCACTAGGGAATAGTCTCATAAGCACTAAGGGATGGTCTCATAAGCACTAGGGGATGGTCACATAAGCATTAAGGGACGGTCTCATAAACACTAAGGGATGGTCTCATAAGCATTAAGGGATGGTCTCATAAGCACTAAGAGATGGTCTCATAATAAATAAGGGATGGTCTCATAAGAACTAAGGAATAGTCTCATAAGCACTAAGGCAGCGGTTCCAAATCTTTTTCTCCCTGCATACCCCCTGAGGTTTTAGATGATCATCAGGGTACTCCATAATTTCAACATAAAATATATAGACTCTATAGTAAACAATATTCTACACTCAGATGAGGATAACACATATTGTTATCAATGATATCAACAAATTATATGCCAAATTTATAATAACAAATATTTAAAAAGCCTAAATAGACTTTTCAAAATCAGGGACTCAATTCCGGAAACAGTTTTGGACAGAAAGATTCAGAGATCATCTCTGACATAGGGTCGGGCTCAAAGTTTGGACTTTGGGCTGAACAAATCCGAGAATCCGTGTTCACAAAAATAGGTGGACGAAAAATCAACAATGTTCTCCAGCCCTCATGGGCACATCATCCAGACTTGGATACGACACGTCCATCCTGGAGTGGTCATGGAAAGATGTTCAATCGCATCATGGAAGACGGTGGAGTTAATCACGAACTCCAAACAATCCACCTATATCGTCTGCTAAGGATATTGCACCTCCACGTTGGATCTCGGATCAGGGTTGCATCTTTCGCCTACAGATTCGGTAGTTATTTAGTTTGGAATTTTGGAAGGTACGTGCAGCTGCACAAGTTGCCCCATGTTTCCTTTCACAACTTCTTCATCACCAAACACTGCGTTGAGATGATCAGACAGAAGTTTAAGTAGTTGACGTTTCCCTCCCAAAACTCCAGCTTCATGATGATTGCTCGTACTTTCAGTAAGTCAGCTTCAAGACTTAGCCTTTTTCCTATAGTTTCTCCACAAATTTTTGAGACTGCCTTACAGAAGTGGTCAAACAATTCGGCGATTTCATCTTTTAGCCATTCCTCTTTAGTTCCACATTCTCCATGGCAGTGAATAGACCGCGGTGTGGAACAGCTGCATCTCTTGGTCCGCATGCAACTCTTGGCAAAAGCAGAATCAAATACCGAGAACGTTGGATTTGGTTGTATTTACATATTGACAACATTATCAAGGTATGCTCTTCGCTCAGGTGGGACTACCTTTGATGCGAGGATAATGCAGTAAAGTATTTTTTAATGGTGAAACGTATCACCTCCTTCATTCACTTGGGGGAAAAGCACTAAGAATGGCCAGCACACAGTCCACACACACGAATGCACATTGCCCCATGATAATCCCTCGGCCTAAAAATATGTCCTCACCCTTCCAAGTGTATTCTAAGAGATGAAGTCTCCTTGAAGTCTCTTCTTTGAAGTCTCCATCTTTGCTGCAAAGCGCGTCCACGAGTAGCACACAAGATGGCGAAATCCTTACTTTCAGCCAACCCTTTGCGTACCCCCTGGAAAACCTCTCGCGTACCCTAGTTTGGGAACCACTGCACTAAGGGATGGTCTCATAACCACTAAAGGATTGTCTCATAAGTACTAAGGGATGGTGTCATAAGCACTAAGGGATGGTATCATAAGCACTGAGGGATGGTGTTGTAAGTACTAAGGAATGGTCTCAATCACTAAGGGATGGTCTCATAAGTACTAAGGGATGGTCTCATAAGTTAGCAATGTCCAGAAAAAGGTAGTGTCTTTGGTACTGGTTCAACCGTTGAAGTCCCCATCCATCCCACTAATATGCGGTGTGGAGTGATTTTGAGTGATCCAAAATGGTTTCCAAAACCATAGCCATTAACCACCGGAATGAACTGAAGTGACAAGGTTGCCAAGGCATTACCCACTATCTTTCTGTGTAATACGATATTTTGATATCTGTATCAATCGGATGCCTGGTCAAATGGTCAAATAGAGGCAGAAATATGAGCAAAACTACCCTGCATTTTTATTTTTTAAATGTGCAATACCTTATTAAGTTAAACAACTGCCAAAGGAATTTGCCAACAAAAATTTGCAACTAGAACACATATCAAAGTCAGTAAATCAAAACACTTCTAAACTTTGTGAAGGTCAGATTATAGTATTAATACTGCATTGGTGACCTTATGAGGCAGGCAAATTATATTAAAATCGAAAATAAATCAGAAATGGCCTTTTTGGCAGTAGACGTTGATATTGGTATAGCAACTTTGTTGCATACAAAAAAACAAGTATCATATAAGTGAACCTAGATTGATCTAATTAATATCTACAAAACGGGGAAGAGAAATAACATACATTTACAGCCAGCGATGTAGACCTTGATGCCGGCCTGCTTGTAGTTGACGATCACCTGCAAACATTCACAGAGAGTATCACCACAAAGTACGCTTTTGCATGGATACTTCCGACGCTGTGCTTTCCTCTGGCTATGGTATCCCCCAAAAGTGTACATGTGTATGTATGTGTGTACGCATAATAAATACAGCATTTTATACACTATGTTTACTTGCATTAAAGTATGCAGTTGAATCTCGGTAACAGGTGCTTCCACTTGTGATTATTATCATGCTACGACAGTCAAATTATTTTTGTAATAGTGAAGTATAAGATAATAGTCTTTCTAATACAGCATTGACCACCTAGCTAATCAGGTCAGTTTGACCCAGTTTTGAGGGAGACAGTAATAATGAAAACAGTAAATGTAAGTTATAAAGCAGTATCCAGTCCTTAGGACAGCTCAAGGTGCTAGACACTTCACTCCCTGGCAGACCTGTACAATCAAACACCACCTCAACTTCTCCGAGAAGCATCCGGCCACGCTGCCATTATAAAGTGTGGTACTGTAGTACACTGCCCTTATGTTGGTTATAGACAGACAGATGTATTTATTCCGACCCAATCTAGAAGTTGAAAGCATAAATAAAAAGATCAACTGTATAATTATATAACTGTATCAATTTCTTTACAGTACTTTTTGTCACCCACCTGACTGAACATGTTCATGCCCGTCCAGTCGATGTATCCCATGGTGCTGCAGTCAATGATGATGTTGTGTACATCAGCGTGTGTGTCCGCCAAGCGGCCATTCTGTTCCTCGCCCCGGCTATCCATGCTCACTACAGTGCCGTCCTGAAGGATGAGGTCACAATGGAGTAAGTGTCGTGTTTGTGGACAGACTCACAGATACGTGTTTCATTCTATGCATCACTAATTTCGTAACTTAAGGCACCGACGCCAGCAGAATGCGTTGGTCACATGTTCTAGATACATAAATATGGATAGAATGGCACTGAAACTTATAGTTTTTGACATTATTTACAACAGACATGCTTTCATTTTACAGAAGGTGTAAAATGAAACCCCTCCGCACAACACAGAGATGACAATGGGATCGAACTATCAAAATTACGATTTCACTAAAATTAGCTTCACTTTAGTTTAATTAATACTGTTGTATAATTGTATTGGGCTGTTGTGCTGTATATTTGGAATAACAGAATATTTGTTGCTTAAATTGTTCAGGTTATAGACATTGTTTCCAGCATTCGGCAACGTTCTATTAACTGATTAGTCTGTATATATTATGGTTGGTATCATTCAACTAGTCAGCCTTTTCCAGAACATTACTGCCAAGCCGACCTTTCTATGGTGGCACCGAGTGTTGTCACTGCTAGGCAGCTTGTCGTCCTCAGTGGTTCTTTTACATCATAATTGAGACCAACATTAATGTGATCTCCGAGTCACGAGGGATATACAGTCCCCAATGTTGAGAGCCTGGTTTTTACACCAAATATCATGTCTGCCCAGTCCGGGTTTTAAACTCAGAGCTCTGGCATGCCAAACAGATGTGCTAACCACTACACAATCATGCTTGCATGTCTAAAACCATCTAAAAATCGGCCATCAAATCAATCTTAAAATTGGCCAGCATTACTAACTAACATCACTATATGAGACTTGATGCAACTTACATTGTCGGTTTTTGTGTTGAGTCCATTCCGTTTCTCCCTTGCTTCGGCTTCAGCCTTGAGTACCATGGCATTGAGACCAGTCTTCTTGAACAACTTCTTCGCAAAGTGGTCGGCATTGGCAAAGTAGAGAGGTGCCTCAAAGCGGAAGATCTTGATACCACTCACCTCCTTGGTCTGTCATGCGAGGAGCAGAAACGTTACTTTTTACAGTACTGTGGACAATATAATTGCCTATATTCTCCATGTGTTTCATGAAATAGTGGAAACAATGAAGAAAAAAGTTAATGGCACTGGCATATATTTTGATTTGTAAATTAAATGTTAAATCTTCTAATAATTTATGTTTTGGGTATATTTACCTCTCAAGAAACTTTTTTGTTTTTTCTCTGTATAATTTTGATTACATCTCGTGGCCTTCTTCAGCAGACTGAATTTACGGTCGTGGGTCATGTGACAGGTCATATGACGTAGGTCATGTGACACAAGCTGGAGCATGACTGGCGGGAGTTCCTGGCCGACATCTCTGTTCAGTGAAGGCTTCCCCCTGTAGATGTTAATCGCCTCCTTGATCTTTCTCCTATGCCATTTCTCTTCAAGGTCTAAGATTTTTAAGATCTTTCATCGAACACTGGTGGCCTGTCTTCAACTTGTGTTTCCTTATCGCTGCTCCAGCTTGTGTCACATGACGTAGGTCATGTGACATGATCGTAAAGTTAGTCTACTGAAGAAGGCCACAAGATGCGGTCGAAATTATACCGAGAGAAAGCAAAAGTTTCTTGAGAGGTAAATATACCCAACATTAATAACCAAGAAACCAGATCATCACTACTTTCAAGGTTCTAATAATTTGTTTGTAAAAACTTTACTAAATATGTGTTAGAGATTTAGAGACAGCGGAATTGGGAAGAACCTGTATACCTGCTCATGTTCTCCATGCTTCATAAAATACATACATTCCTTCTTATAACACAATGGAAAGTTGGCACATTAGTAGACCTATAGGCAAACATTTCACTCAAACTACAATGTTTTGGAATTCCTAAAAGCATTCTCAGCGAATTGTTGTACACTAAAGTTAATTTGTTCATATTTGTAACGTATGCTCCATAAATGAGAAGTATAGATGCATGCACAGTAAATTTTAAACACAAGTGACTTAACATTTCTGAATTTTCGATATAAAATGTTTCCGCTTATGGCGTGCTTTAATCTGACTATTTACATCATCATCAATCATATCTTAATTAATAATGTATCCAAGATACTCTACAACTCTCTGCCATTCAAAACAAAGAGACAGGGACTGATCAAGAAAACCATCACTCCATCAGATTGGCCGGCTGAACCCGTCATGGATGGGAAAGAATTTTATTTTAATGGGTGTTACCCACTAAGATCCAGGTAAAATGTAAATTTTAATGGTGGAAACGAAAGTTTGGTTGGTTTAATTTATTCTCCTGACCAGTTGTTCTTGCAAGATACGTGTCATTCTACTGTTTGCTGTTGTTTGAATACTTACCGCCTCATACACACTGAGATCATTGTATATGTCTGTGTGTGGAACTCGACCCAACAGACATGTGTAGGGCCTGAAACATGCAGCCTTAGTCTCAGCGCACTATGGTGAAATCATTATAAACAGACAGACACTGTATAAGGATGGTGAAAAGGAAATTTTTCAACAACATGTGCAATTGTCTTACTTGAAAGTGCCTCTCTAAGATGCTGGAATAGAAAACTGCACAAAAGTGTAACAAAACAGGATGTGCAAACACCAATAGAAGATATTTAAAGGCTACTCATATCTTTGTAAGCCGGGGTGGTAGTTGACTATACCCCTGGCAGATATCCTACGCAATATATGGATATTATTGGCTGTACTTTGTCCTACTAGTGGACTCCATCAGTTGCAACTGTAACCATGACAATCTGCAGATGTGCATGCCCCATATCAGGGGGACACCCCAGAAAAATCCACAATATAATTATCAGTCCACCCACTCACACACGCCAGTGGCAGTGCATTTTCAAATAATTCTACTTCCTGAACACTACATGTAACATCAGCCACGATTGGCTAAAACCCAATCACAGATTCTAGACTGGCACCAAGATGATTGGATACTGGCAACGTTTCCACATTCCGATCCGCACGGGGGTACTGAGACTGGTGTAATCAGCAGCACCCCCTCGTGTAAGAGGATGACTATTCGTAACGAGACTTACTTCTGTGTGCGGAAGACGACTGTGAGGAGACAGAAGATGAAACCAACGAGCAGCCCCATGTCTACATCCAGGAGGACAACGGAGAGGAAGATGACTAGCCACACCGCCTACAAGAAATATGTTTAGTTTTATTCCTCTCAAATTAATAAATAGCTACTGAATGCGTGTTTACTGTGTGTTTACTAAAAGACAATGTTTAGTTTTAAATAGTGTAATTTTAGTTAGTTAACTCTAGTCAATATTTAGCCGATATTTTATTTTACATAAGTTATTTATTTACAAATGGACATTTAAATTTTGTGTCATATTCTTATTACATATACATGTTTGAATATGTAAAATAATTATTGAACACTAAATGAAATTAAATTTTAAATGTCTTTGAAACTTCATAAATGTAAACTTAATGCTCTTGTCAAGTAGTATGCCAAATATAAAGACTGTTCATTGAGAACTCACGTCATTAAGCCTGCTCAAACATGGTCATTTACGTGTCACAAAGCAACCAGCCCCATCAGATGTTGCTGACATCACCACAGGCAAAGCCACTGAGCGCGCCCTATCCTTTAGCACGCAGAGCGGCGGTGCAGCCTGTTGTTTCAGCTTGTGAAATTGCAACTGCGGAATTTCATATTTGTTTATATCATTGTAAAGATAATAATCTTATCTACAGGTATGTCGCTGTATGTACACAGGAATTGTGTTAACTTTTTTGTTAGTGCCGTTTGAACATCACAAATGCTCAATGTTGCATTATATCCGCTGCTGCGTATTAAGCATTTGTGATGTTCAAATGGCAATATCTCTGAAAGTAAAAACAAATCATGGGTACGTCCAACGGCATATTTGTAGATATTGTTATTATCTTTACTGTGATATCAACAAATATTAAATCCCATTGCAAGTTTGAATATTTGCAATGTTCAAATTACAATAACTCAAAAAGCTTAAAAAAATCCTGTGTGCATCCTGCGACACTTATAGGTAAAATTATTATCTTTACGGTGATATAAAATAATATTAAATTCCGCGATTGCAATTTTAGGTACGGGCTGAAACACCAACCCGCATAGATGACCACCATGTTAAATCCTAGCGGTGCTACCTCCAGTGATGTCACAACGACCGCTAGGTGTCGCAACAAACTGTGCAGAAAACATTTAGAAAAGCATGACCAAAAGAGGCCTTGAGCAGGGTGACAGAAGGGGTTAAAAATTAGTTGAATATCAGGACACTATTTTAAAGTATATTTCATTCAGATACTTACACAATCATACTTTGAGATGTACCAGTTTCTTAAGGTCAGCTGTACTTACAAAATCATACCTGGAGATGTACCAGGGTTTCTTATGTCAATCGTACTTACAAAATCATACTTGGAGATGTACCAGAGTTTCTTAAGATCATAGATCTGGACAAACATTCCCTTGAGGTTGACAATGATGATTGCTGCAAGAGCACACTGCAATCACAAGGTACATGTCAAAGTAATCACACATGCCAAGAACTACCAGAGTGGTTTCTAACCTCATGTCTACTTCCCTAATTTAAAGCTTCTCATACTGAAGTTACTAGCCACATTGACAGTGACTGCTACATATATGTAGCAAACAGCTAAATGCTGATGCATCCAGAGGGGAAATAATTGATGTTTCAACATCTGATTGTGATTTCAAAGTATCACTGATTTGTCAGTGACTACGAAAGTTGACTATATCAAATGTATAAGAAATCTGACATGTATACATCACTATAATTTAATATTTATCTAATGCCAGAATATATCTCTAAAATCAAATTAAGATGTCATGTTCAAAATGCACAAAGGAATGTTTCATACATCTCTAAAACTGCCAATTTTATGAAAGACCATCAGAGTGGTTGATTAAATTCAGTGTCCAAAAACGTATAGCATCATCAACATTGAACCAGGCAGCATGGTGGATAGTGTCTTGGCAACTGTGTCACATCAGTTGAATCAGGCGGTTATCGGCTGTTGGTTTTGTATGCGATTTTGGATCATTCCAAACCTAAAGTCCCCCACCACATCATATTGGTGAGGATAGATGGTGGTTTGAATAGAAATTAAACACCAAACTTTTTTCACTTTGCAAACTTCTGAGACCAACACTTCGAGATGAAATGTATTATGAGCACATGAAACGACAGCACGACTTGCCTTTGGTAGAGTCTCAAACAGTGGCCCAATAGCAAACAACACGACCAGCAGTAGACCACTGGACACAACGGAGGTGACCTGCACACAGATACAACCGGTCAATCATTGCAGACGGACGTCTTGTCACACTGGACAGAGATACAAGCGATCAATCACTACACTCTTCTTGTACAGGGAAACAATAATTTTTTTTAGTAGCCATCTGCTGAAGGAAGCTAAACAAGACAGACGATTTTTGAAAGATAGTTATCATTCTTAAGTAACTAAATGTACCAGCAAAATGTTTTCAACAACACAAAATTATGTTTCATCACAATTATTTACATATACATAGTATTTTAAAGCAAATTAGTTAGTATAATAACCTGAAAAAAAGCAATTTATTATATGAAAGACACAGGCACAGGTGTAGCTAACATTTAATAGAATTCACAAAGACAAAATATACAAACATACATAACCACCTTGGTCGGTCTTTATGCAAATCTGCCTATGCAATGCCAAGAATGAGTAATACTGAGTTCAAACACTAGCTAAGTTATACCTGACCCCTTAAAGAGAGAGTAATGGGTGTGTCTATGCTAGATACGGGGTATTTACCCTACCTGGGTTTGTCCACCAACACCATCCTGTACCAGACTGCGAGACAATGACGCTGCTGCCATAAAACAACTGAAGAACGACCCAGCAACATTTGATATACCATACGCAATCAACTCCTGCAACAGACCACAGAGCATGAGAGAACCAGCAACACTATTTGGTGTCATAGGTAGGATTCAAACCCACACCTGGACACACGTCCATTTTGAGAAATAAAAAAATACTCACCCCCCCAGACGTGATGACTTGGAATAGTTTGTAAGCAGCTCTAGATTATTCTGTTCATGGTCAGGTCAGAAATCAAACTGGACAATTTACGTGTCTTAAAAATCATAGAAAAACATGCAACTCTGCAAACTCATGGAAAGTCCAGTATGAATCCTTAACCAACAGGGAATTTAAAAAAAATAAAACTCACGTTTTTCGATGGATCCTAGATAAACACCTGAAAACTTGGCACCCATCATGAAAAGTATCTAGGAGGGGTAACTTAACACATATATACATCGACTCAAGCTAGGTAAGTGCATCCTTGCCTGGTTCGAGTCCATGCTGTAGCCATGTTTCTTGGAGAACAACTTGGCGAGGGAGACGTTGATGGCGAATGTGACGATGGCGACACTGAAGGCGTCAGAGACGAGGTTGGGAAGCATCCACATGGGAGGCACGGCGGGCGCTGGGATACTGCATGACAGTAGGCAAACAGTCAATTAAAATATAGTCCAGCGGATAGGTGCATATATGATGAACTTGTGCACTTTTTGCTAAAAGCACAACACATGGCACATTTATTCTACATAACAATGGAACTTTTGAAGATTGGAGGCACTCCAGATTTTGCTACATTCAGAAATGGCAGCCATTTAAAAATGGCTCCCAAATCCAATTTCTTGATATCTTAATAAGTGCATCACCTAGGGCAATAATTTTTGTGTCAAAATTTAGGTCTATGATTTCAAATATTTTACTTTTGAACTTGTCCGACATCTGTACGTGTTGTTGTGTAGTTATGGGTAGTTGAACTGACCTACTTGGAGAATTAAAGTTTTGAGACTGATAACATCAAAGTAAAAAAGCTCAAACTCCCGACAGGCCTATTCATTCAAAAAAATGTTGATTCTTTGGGAAGCATTCAACCAGACTGTAATTACTGCAAAAACACTATTTTCATATATCCACCTCCTGTCTACAGCCAGGTACTCATTAATACATCCGAGTTAACTAAAAGCAATGTGGAGTGAACAAAATTGCCCCGGCTACAAAAGGAATTAAACCCGGATTCTCTTGACTGAGAGTCTAATCTTCTAACTACTAAGCTGCTGCATTCTATGTGCCAGGCTACAAAATATGTGATCAACAAAAAGGTTTAAGGCAAACAACATACCCTGTGGGAATCTTGCCCACAACAGCAATGCCGTACGTGTTTCCCAGCTTGCCAAGGACGAAAGACACCACGGTGGCTAGAATCACCTGAAGCACATCGCAGCGACACATTCATTGACGCATCCACAAACTGACATCACAGTCGTAATTACGAGCTTCACTTCTCCTATGCATTCCCTTAATTACCAACACTGTTTACGAATGTGTATTGCATTACTAGGGTTGCATGATGTAGATCTGTTTATTTTTCCTGTACTAAGACATGTTAAATACATTTTCTCCACAGACAGTTCTTACTTAAACAATTTTACATTATGTTTTTGTCACAAAGAAAAACATTTAGAGCCAGAATTTCAACAAAATATATAACGGAATGTTTAACAAATTCACATGTATGTCAGCCATTTTGTAAGCTTGAATTATCGAAGCAATAAATCACATTGTGGATATATTAATTGTAACGCCATCCAAATACCAATTAATGCAGTGTACACCTTTCAACATTGTAATATTACATACAAATTACAGAGATGCAATTAACTTAAGTGATCTATATGAAAAATAACAAATTAACTTAAGTGATCTATTTGAAAAATAACAACAAATGTAAGTCATCAATAAAAATGACATAATAGTCAAATATATACTTTCTTTGACAAAAGAACCATACAGAATGGACATTTCCGATCCCAATGACATATAAATGACACATTGTTCACTTAATGGATCAATGCACTGTACAAATAATATGATACAAAAAGAACTACAACCATTAATATAATTTATGTTGTACAGTACAATAAAAATATATAAAAAGAAATAAAAAAATCTGATAGAACAGGTAATACCAAATGTCTGAATAATGTCCATAAAACATTACAGTAAAACATAAATATATAAAGTTAGTTGAAGTGATACTTCTACATAAAATAAATAATAAAAAGGTGAATATTCAAAGATTATGTTTGTAGTCAATTAATTGGGCTGATCAAAGATTGAGTTTGTAACGAGTAGCTAAATTAAGTTCTTATATAGTGTAGTATCCAGTCCTGCTCAAAACGCTTTACAGTCCACTGCCTGGAAGACCTGTTCAATCAAACACCATCTCAACTTCTCTTGGAAACATTCAGCCATAGTGCAATTAATACATGAAAGCTATTCATATAAAAATATCCATTACTGTCTATAGCCAGGATAATCAACTGAACCTTATGTATGAGACTGTTGGGTAGCTGGCTAGCTGCCAACTATCTGCAGCCGAGTTCCTATTCTGCTGTGACATATATGTAAGGTAGCAGTTTGGACACCTACACATGTTCATAGTTATGCTGTAACATGCTAATTAAGAGATGGAATACATCTTAATTTTCATTCTAATGTCGCTACCAGCCACAATATGGCAGCACCATATGCTAAGTAGATGACGGATATTGTTACATTCTTTATTTGGTGAAACTACATTTTCATGATTTAATTGCTAAGGTGTTGATTATAATTATGTTTAGGTAATTAATTACTATGAGTAACCAGCTTGAACGGTATGAGATAAACTCCAGAGACACTGGTCACGTGTATTTTCACCAAGCATTGGTACAGCAGCTGTGGGCTAGGCTGGCTCAGGTTTCGCACAACAAGGAGACATTTATTTTCGGAGGGAGCCAGGCTTCGAATGAATGATGTGAGATTAATTAATGAGCCTCCAGAGCAGTGTTGGGGTTTCTTTTTGTATCCGGAAGTAAGACCACAAATAAAGAACTTGATCGAAAAGATTGGAGCCGACTTGTTGGTTGTACAAATTGGCCCCGTCACATATAAACCTCTGAACCAGACTACCAGAATACCCAGGCAGTCGTAGATAACCACAATGACGTGTTGTCTAGACTGATAGTAATTAGTTGATGTCCCCTGTGACTGACATCGCCCTAACAGTTGGCTGTCTATTACACCTGTGTCTACATGTGCAGGTGCACACACTTTGTAATTACAACCTGGCTGCATCGAAACAGGCAAAATGGAAGTCAAGAGTTAAACTCTGATTAATTACCTAGAGTTGAAACAAACTGCGGAACTAGGGCTTTCTCGGTAGCTGCACTGAGTCTTTGAAATTCACCCCCTTTTACGGGTATCCCCTAGACATTTTTCACTGGGATAGAAAACCTGGGTATCTTTCCCCACCCTCAACATCTTACCCCCCTTTATAAATGTGTGCGTGTGTGTGTGTGCTGCTAAGATGGCTTCATCAAGGAAAAAAGTACACAGCATCAGACACTGCTAGTACCAAGGTAAATCATGTTTGAGCTGCAGCAAACATGACACTACCGGTCTAATTAGGTGGTATACTGAGTGGCTGGATAATAACTAGTCTCCTCATCTATTTTTTGCAAGGTACATTACATCTTTCACATGCAAACAAGTGAACAGTTCAAAGGAAACCTGAACTTCAGAAGTGCAACTCTCATGGCCACTTGTCTTTATTGTGTGGACTTGTGAGCCAATCCTCTACTTTGCAGATTTATGTACACATGTTTTTTACCTAAGTAAAATTTGTCATGCAATATTTATTTCGCATTTATTTTCACCCTTCTGCTACCTACCTACCCTTCACCACCTTCCTGTCGCCACCTACAACCTCTCTCCCACCTCATCACCTACACTTGTTAAGTTTCAGAAATGCCAATGCAGGAGATTTATGCGTAAATCGGAGGGTGTCAAAAAATCAGGCATTAATACGTCAATCAGGTCTCAGAAAATCGGGCATTTATACATAAATCGGAGGCTCTCAGAAAATCGGGCACTTACACATAAATCGGCGTAAAATATAACAAAAAAAGAATACTTTCCATAGACATTAACAACCATGTTTTAATAAAACATGTCACGTTTCAGAAATAACTATGCATGAGATTTATGCATAAATTGGAGGGATTTGTGGTATCGAGGAATTGTGCATAACTTGGGGTGTCAGGGTATCGTGGAATTGCATATAAATCACAGTATTTTATGTTATGAAAATGGTCACAGATCAGCTTTATTTCTAAATGCACTGCACATATGATCTTAAATCAATGGCACATAACAGCATATTGATATGTATTTAATGTGTTACATTAAAGAAATTATATGAGGACAAGCAAACTAAGATGTTTGTGGTTTTATAGGTATGATAGAAAGAAGAACAAGTTTACTAATACGATGTTCTAAGCATGTGTGTTCATACATTAAAATATAATTATTATGGTGCAAAAAACCTTGCACATAGGTAGTAAATTTACATATTATTTTATTACAAATATAACTGACATAATATTCACAGGTATAGGACCAAAACTTAGCATGGTAGTTTTCTTCAAAGTTTGTCACCATGGCCTGGGTGACAGAGGCATACATGATGAATTTACTATTTGTGACCTTTGGCTTTGCTGATGGAGCAATTGCGAATTGTGTTATAAAATACATCTTTTCATTTATAATGTGTTACAAACATTTACAGATATACATTGATTAAATAAATCATACAGGTATATATTGTGTAGATGCATCGATTGACATTATTTTAATATAGATTGAACTTATTACGTACATTTTGTTCTACAAGATCAGCAAGTTTACGGTGGGTGATAATAGGGAACATGCGGCCATGAGCGCAGTTTACGGTGCTCGTCTAAAGCTTATAATGCAATGTCATCTACAGGCAAGACCCAAGAAGATTATAGTTAACTGTTGTTGCCTAGTCAACCGGAGGCGTGATTTAAACAATCCCCTTTGTTGTTCGACTGGCCATAGTTCAGTGTCCCTGTTAGTGAGAATTAGATATGATAGATTTCCGGCAGACTCCCGGCGAATCCGGGAGGCTTAACATGTATGCCATTATCCCCCTCTCGCTACCCACCTTCACAACTCACCCTCCCACTACACCCCACTCATCCTCCCCCACTATCCCCACCCATCCTCCCCCACTGTCCCACCATCCTCCCCCCACTCATCCTCCCCCCACTACCCCACCCATCTTCCCCCACTATCCCCACCCATCCTCCCCCCACTACCCCCACCCATCTTCCCCCACTAATCTTCCCCCCACTACCCGCACTCATCCTTCCCCACTACCCCCACTCATCCTTCCCCACTACCCCCACCCATCCTCCCCCCACTACCCCCACCCATCCTTCCCCACTACCCCCACCATCCCCGACTACCCCATTAATCTTCCCCCACTGCACCTACCATCCTTCCCCCACTACCCCACTCATCCTCCCCACTACCACATCCCTCCCCCACTACCCCCACTCATCCTCCCTCACTACCACCACCATCCTTCCCACTGCCCCCACTCATCCTCCCCAAACTACCCCATCCATCCCCCCACTACCCCACTCATCCTCCCTTCACTACCCCCCGCCCATCCTTCCCCCCTGCCCCCCCATCCTCCCCCCACTACTCCAACCATCCTCCACCCACTACCCACCATCCCTCCACCCTGCCCACCCATCCCCCCACCATCTTTCCCCTACCCCCCACCCATCTTTTCCCCCACTACCCCCACCCACATCTTCCCACCTACCCCACCCATCCTCCCCTCACTGCCCACCATCCTTCCCCCACTACCCCCACTCATCCTCCCCACTACCCTCATCCTCCATACCTGCCCGGTCCGGGTATTGAACCCCTGACGCCGGCATCTATTTTGTATACTTTAAGTGACGACACATTTGTTTCTAGTATTTTGATCATTGCCAATTAATGTAACTATAATCGATCAAGCACAAGCGTGTGCGTATTTGCATTGTGATTGACAAGATGTTCTGTGAACACGTTACGCGAGTGCGTATGTACGTGTCTGTCATATGTGTCTACATTACGATACCATACAAAAGTAACGTTTAAAGACAATAACCATGTTCTTTTCTTGCGCGATATATATATATATATATATATATAGAACAGACTACAACTACTTGCTGTTCTAAACAGCAAAACTCCCTACCTTCCTTCAGTTGGCGCTGTTGCAGCCATCTTGCAATGGCTACCCCTTCACGCTGTCTTTTCCGGCATTTGTGTCTGTTGCACTGTTGAAATCACCTGGTACACGAAACACCATATCGAGCGTCAAGCTAATGTTGTTTTACATACAAATAATTTGGCTGCACCCACGCAAGTGAACCATCCACCAGTTAAGTCGGTGTTGTACTGAAACCCGTCGTGTCACCTATATTTCAACCACTTTGCGTATTCCTATTTGTCGTTTTACGCTTCTCAGTCACACGCTTACAACAACTGTCAGGTGAACCTCGACAGAAGTAGTCATTAAATTCAAACTAAAGTCCACTTAAATCCTCTTGGCGCGTGATTACGAAGGAACCATTGTTGGGCTTGCACGTGATGCCTAGAATGTTCACCGATAGTTGAATCAATGCATTGTCTCTGAGGTAATGAACCATGACATTGTTTGTGGACGAAGCACAGTTGGCATGTATGTAGGAATATGTGCAACGATCCATGGCCGTACCCAATTACGAGTGAATGAATGAGAGAGAGAGAGAGAGAGAGAGAGAGAGAGAGAGAGAGTGTGAGAGATTGGGTGAGGATTGCGAGAGGGACGGAGAGAAATAGAGGAGGGAACAAGGGACGGAGAATGGAACAAACAGAGAGGGGAAACAGGGAGCGCGACGGGGAAGATAAGGATAGAGGGGTAGAGTGGGGATAGATATGGAAAGGGAGAGGAGGGGAGGGGACTGGAGGTGATGGGAGAGGAAGGATGTGAGAAAGGAGAAGGAGGGGAAGATACTGGGATGAATTTTATTTCCCTACGACCACTAGCTTGCGGACTATGAGAATAGTGTTCTCTATAAAGTACATTTTAATACAACATTGTATTCTTAAGAACATCTAGACTTCTATTATATACATCATATTTACAGTGACAAAACATAAACAACACACAATGCATAGAACATTCAGTGACCTTACTGTATTAAGTGTTTTCGATAATTTTTTATAATCAGTAGTGCAAAACAAATAATGTTAAATAATATAAAATAAACCACGTATTATACATGTATTACACACTTTGAACTCATTTACATGTAATTATATAACTAATGAATTAACTATTAGCTACAATCTTTCTTCTATGCAAAAATATTCACTGTTTTGACAGGGAATTTGTTACATAGACAAACTTTGTCATGATTACATTAATAAATCTGGAAAGATCTGCCAACTGTCCCTCATTATGTATATTAAATACTGGTTAATTTTCAAAGTATTGGGTCTGATTCTAAAATATTTCTGTGTATTTTGATCTTTCTTCTACTAATGATGGATATACGAGTACATAATGATATTTATCACCTTGGTCTCCATTGTTGCATAAATTACAGAGCCTCTGAGCATTTTCAGGGAGACACTGACCTTCACAAATAGGTAAGTTGTGAATTCCACAACGAAATTTACATCAATTGATTCTGTCAGATGGGCTTCACTAGATTAAATCCTTCTCGAGCCCTACCTCATTTTTAAATATTCTGTAATTTGAGCACAACCTATTTATATGAATTTCATTGTGCCATGTTTGTCTGTTTATGTCTTTCATTTTAAGTTCTAGGGTATGCTTCAACCATTTTATATTTACATTTCCATGATCATGCCACATGTTTTATATACCTCGGGTAGTCCACATCCATAAATGATTCTCTTGATTTCTTTATTTGTATGTCTATCGGTAAATGTGCCTTCCTTGCTTTAGTTGTTATGTTGAACATTGCACACCTAGCTTGGTTAACGTGTTTTGTTATGGCTTTCTTAAACAATCCATTATAGTTTAGACTGGTTCCAAAATAGATTATAGCTATCAGTTATTTCTAATTTGTTTTCTCCAAACAAGAAGTATAGATGTGATCTGACCTTGCCACGAGAGAATATAATAAGCTTTGTTTTACTAGTATTAACAGATAGGTGCCATGTTTGGCAATAATCACATGAAGCATTTAATGCCGCCTGTAAATATGCTGGTGTTTCTGCCATAACCATAGTATC
>CM034531.1:53324704-53474704 GCA_020002185.1 Paraescarpia echinospica
CCATCCTCCCCCCACTACCCCATCCATCCTCACCCCACTACCCCCATCCATCCTCCCCCCAATACCCATCCTCCCCCACTCTGCTGCAAGGTTACAACACACTTACAATGATGAGTTCTATGGGCACTGGGGCGTGGATCTTAGCCTTGACCTTGGGGTTGATGAACTCCTTTGTGATGATGAGAATGATCATGGACAAGACAGCTAGGATGACCGTTGCCCAGTTGGTCTCAGCGATCACCTTGAACAGTGCTACGTAGGTCTGTAAGACAGAGGAACCAATCACAGTCACTACTATCCACCCAATCAGAGCACACCACACATCAGTGTTTCACATTTCCGCAATGTATGAAAATGATCGCCAGACCCACTTTATTTATAAATACATTGCTGGTAAAATAAATTGTGTGGTCTTTTGAACTAGCTGCGGTAGGGTAGAAAGAGTATATTTGTTGACACACCCACGTGCATGCATAGACACAACTGACGTAAAACTTACATTCTTTTTCTTTAAAGTTTGTGACCCTTGGTGACGGAGGCATTTGATTTGACAAGCTTTTAAAATAATTTTAAAAGGTGTTTTCGTTGTTCAATAATCATAAGAATTTAACTAAAAACAACTTTTTCTAACCAACCACATTTGCACAGAATTGATGGAATAACTAATAAAGATTTAATTTTAAAATATGGAGCTCTTTCACAAATATTTCTACACAAAATGGCCTATTAAGTAGGTTGGTAACTATTACAACCAGTACACATGCCACTGAGTAATGCTTACATAGATGAGTTTGAGAGGTCCACCGAAGCTTTCCGACTTGATGCCAAGGATGAACTTGATCTGACTGGTAAGGACGTGTACGGCCGCGCCCGTGGTAAGACCCCGTGTCAGAGGCTCCGACAGGTAGATCGTCACAAAGCCCATGTGTAACAGGCCCATCCCTATCTGTGGTAGAACAAACAAAGTCCATACGTAACAGACCCATCCCTATCTGTGGTAGAAACAACAATGTCCATACGTAATAGGCCCAATGCCATTTGTAAAATAAACAAAGTCCATATGTAAAGTAAAAAGGTGGGTTCTTATATAGAAGTATCCAGTCCTCAGGACTGCTCAAAGTGCTTTATATTTTACTCCCTGGCAGACCCGTTCAATCAAACACCATCTTGACTTCTCTGGGAAGCATTCAACCATGCTGCAATTAATGAGCGAAGACTGTACACAAATACCCAACACTGTATATAGCCAGGTACTCATTTACACAGCTGAGTGAACAAACTTGCCCAAGGTTCGACACCGCAGCACAGGATTCGAACCCGGGTTCTCTCAAATTAGTCCAATGTTCTAATTACTGTGCCACTGCGTTCCACATGAGCATGTCACCTATAATTACGTATCTGTAACAGGCCCATCCCTATCTGTAGTAGACACAACAAAGACCATATGTAACAGGCCCATCCCTATCTGTAGTAGACACAACAAAGACCATATGTAACAGGCCCATCCCTATCTGTAGTAAAAACAACAAAGACCATACGTAGCCCTATATGTAGTAGAAAAAACAAAGACCGTATGTAACAGGCCCATCCCTATCTGAAGTAAACACAACAAAGACCATATGTAACAGGCCCATCCCTATCTGTAGGAGAAACAACAAAGACCATATGTAACAGCCCATCCCTATCTGTAGGGCCAATACTTTTCTCAATGTATATGATACCCTTTGCTGATATCATCAGGAAGCATGGCCTCAATTATCATTGCTACGCTGACGATACACAAATATACCTCTCAGCCGATCCCACTGTCCCACACAGTCAAATGTTAGTGTTGCAAATACAGCAAATTGATGCCAGCCTTGACGAGCTAAGTCAATGGATGTCACTGAACTTCTTGAACATTTGGAATGATGGAAAAACATAATTCATTGTCGTCGGATCCAAATAACAGAGATCGAAGGTCAGCATCACACAGATCAGAGAGGGCGACACCATGGTTACTCCTTCAGACCCATCAGGAATCTCGGTGTTATCTTTGATGAGAACCTTTCCATGAATAAACATATCGCCGCTGTATCCAGAGCCGTCTGTCTGTCAATTCGTAATATTGGCCTGATTCGTAATCACATCAATCAGCCAGATGCAGAACTACTTTCTCACGCTCTCAATACGTCTAGACTGGACATGGGCAATGCTCTGCTTCACGGCATCAACAAATCACAACTACAACGACTCCAGCAACTACAAAACACTGCTGCCAGACTGGTCAAGCTCTCCAGGAAATTCACACACATCACACCTATCCTCAAACAACTACACTGGCTGCCAATTGAACAGAGGGTCATCTACAAAATGTCCACGCTTGTATTCAAGACAATCCACCGTGTCTCTCCTACCTACTTGTGCAACCTTCGGAACTAACAAGTGTCAGCTACGTAGACTGAAGTGCATTCAGAACACGACTGCTTGTTTAATCACATGAACAAGGAAACACGAGCACGTAACACCAGTCCTGAAATCTCTCCATTGGCTTCCCATCCAAGAAAGAATTACGTTTAAAATTCTCCTGATCACCTTCAAGGCACTCCACGGACTTGCACCGCAATACATTTCCGAGCTTCTTGTTGAATATCAGCCCACACACTCCCTCCGATCAAATTCTGCTGGTCTACTGACAGTACCAACCACATGCCTCAAGTCTTTCGGAGACCGTGCGTTCTCCAAAGCGGCCCCGGTACTTTGAAACAATCTCCCACAGTCAGTCAGACAGCGCCAGTCTATCGTCATATCCATATATGTAGATCTGTGGAATTGCGGCTCACCGAGTCACGTTACTGGTCTCGCCCTCCGGCATGTTTACGCGCACTGTTTGATGCGTTAATAAATGTTCTTTGCTGTTCGTTGATATACTAGTTGTCTATACTGGCGTGGTGGCAGCGGTACTGTTCGCAGTGTACCCTAAGAAACGCCTCACAAGTGACACTCGTAACTATAGCCAAACAAAAGGCACAACGAGACAGAGTACGTAAGTTACACTGGCAAAGCTTTGAACCTTTATAAACCGGAGCATCAGTCACTGTCATGGCACAGAGAGCACCGAAGCAGTGGTCACACTCAAAGCATGAAACTCTGACGTCGTTTGAGAACTGGCGACAAAATATACAATACACACTATCGCTAGACGCCAATTTCGCGAAATTTTTGCTTGACCAATCCGAATGGAAAAAGAAGACGAATTCCACCCCGTTGCGGGGTCTAACCGATGATGACGAAAACGTCCCTGCGGCTAGTCGGCGTACGGCCACACAAAAGGTCACGCACCTTGACCTAATGCTTGGCCAAATCGCCAATTTCTGTCCCGTTATATCGAGGAATACAATCGTAAAGAACTCTGTTTCTATAAAATCAATCTGGCAAGCAATACGCTTACATTTCGGCTTCCAATCCTCGGGCGCACACTTCCTCGACTTCGCCGAAATCAAGCTGGAGGCGGACGAAAGTCATGAAGATCTCTTTCAGAGATTGATGGCTTTCGTCGAGGACAACCTGTTGGCCGTGGGAGGTGGCATATCTCACCACCTGGAGTTACCGTCGTCAAACGAGGACATATCCCCGTCGTTGGAGAACATGATCGTCCTCCAATGGCTCAAACTAATCCACCCTGAGCTACCCCGTCTAGTGAAACAACGATACGGGACAGAATTACGCAGCCGAACACTCGCAAGTCTGAAACCCGAGATATCGCAAGCATTAACTTCTCTCCTTGATGAGCTAACCGCTATCTCCGAAATAAAAGTCATGCGACAATCAACCACCAACCAACGGTCTGGCTCTTCTCAATCTCGTCGATATCAACGTAGTGCAAGCAACCCAACCACTCGGCGAGCCAAACAGTGTCCACTGAGCAAGCAAGCGGGTCGTGCCAGCTACGAGCACTACCTGAGCGAGTGCAGGTTCCTACCTGAGAACGACCGGTTGTACCTATCCAAAGCGCGCAATATAATCGGAGTGGACTGCGACGACGGCTCGGATGATGAACAGTCAGCTGGAGACGGAGACTGCACTGGCGACGTGTCGACCGTGGCATGTCGTGTGAACACAAAACAGTCGCCATTTTTCAAGTCATTTTACCGACATCATCCATTACGACTCACACTAGACACCGGTGCGGAGACAAACATGATCAGAGAGGCAGTCGCTAAAAGCATCGGAGCTAAAATCGGCAAAAGCTCACAGCTAGCGAGGCAGGCTGATGGTGTTACTCCGCTGAACGTTATCGGAGAAACACACCTGACCTTGTCGCGCGACGGAACTGACCTCCAACTCGATGCGCTAGTTGTTGCAGATCTCGACGTGGACGTACTCGCGGGCACGCCGTTCATGTCTACCAATGACGTATCCGTTCGTCCTGCCAGACATGAGATCACAATTGGTGAAACCACTGTCATACAGTACGGTTTCCAAACGTCAGGTAACGAGCAATATCACACCGTACGCAGGGCTCACGCATACGTGCTGCACGCACCCTCGCCATCTACCACGGTTTGGCCGGGTGAGTTCATAGAGCTCCAGTTGCCCACAGCCCTAGACGACCAGACTCTGGCAGTCGAGCCACGCAGCTCTCCACACAACGAAGGTTGGCCAAAGCCTGGAATCATTGAGGCCGTCGGCAACAAAATACGACTCGTCAACACGTTGCCCAGACCACTAAAGCTGTTTCGCCACGAACACTTTTGTCAGGTGCGTCACACTGTCGCGTCACCGACCTGTGACACCGAATCTGAACCCGCTGTGAAGACTCGTAACATTGCCCACACCACTGACCTCTTCTCCGAAGCTATAGAGTTGGACTGCGACAAACAACTACCCGAGAGCATGCGAGGACAGTTCCGCAGTCTACATCAACAACACGACTCCGTTTTCAACCCGAGCATCGTGGGCTATAATGGACATGCGGGGCCTTTCACGGCAGTCGTCAACATGGGTCCGGTCCTGCCTCCTCAGCGCAAAGGAAGAAGTCCTCAATACGCGCGCGAAAAACTGACCGAACTGCAGGAGAAGTTCGACGAGCTGGAGGCGGTTGGCGTGTTCCAACGACCGGAAGATGCCGGAATATCCGTCGAGTACCTGAACCCATCGTTCCTCGTTCGCAAGCCGAATGGAGGATCGAGGCTAGTTACTGCCTTCTCAGACGTTGGGAGGTACAGTAAACCACAACCGTCACTCATGCCAGATGTTGACTCTACCCTCCGCCAGATCGCGTGCTGGAAATACATAGTGGTGTCTGATCTAACCAGTGCTTTCTATCAGATCCCCCTAGCGAAGGAGTCAATGAAATTCTGTGGAGTGGCAACACCATTCCGTGGAGTACGTGTCTACACCAGATGCGCTATGGGGATGCCCGGTTCTGAGACCGCACTTGAAGAACTGATGTGCAGAGTACTAGGCGACCTTCTGCAAGACGGAGTTGTGGCCAAACTGGCCGATGACTTGTACTGCGGAGGAAACTCACCCGAAGAACTACTAGACAACTGGGGTCGCGTTCTCGATGCCCTTGATCTATGCGATCTACGTCTGTCGGCGAAGAAGACACGCGTTTGCCCCACATCTACTACCATTCTGGGTTGGGTTTGGTCTCAAGGCACAATACGCGCCAGCCCCCATCGTATCACAACACTGTCGTCATGTGTACCACCACAGACCGTTCTCGGGCTGCGTTCCTTCGTTGGCGCTTTCAAAGTACTGGGACGTGTCATCCCGCAGAGTTCCAAGGTGCTCGCTCCTCTCGAATCACACATCGCGGGGAAGAAGTCTCAGGAGCCGATAAGCTGGTCCGAAAACCTCCACGAGGCGTTCTGTACAGCCCAGAAGGCCCTGTCAACTAACAGGTCAATCACCTTGCCAAGACCTGATGACCAATTGTGGATCGTCACCGACGGATCCGTCACACAGCGCGGTATCGGTGCCACTCTGTACGTATCACGCAACGGTCAAACCCTCCTTGCAGGATTCTTCAGTGCTAAACTCAAAAAGCACCAGGTGACTTGGCTACCATGTGAGATCGAAGCGCTCGGCATTGCAGCCGCAGTTAAGCACTTCAGCCCGTACATAATCCAGTCCAAGTCTAAGCCGTGCCTTCTCACGGACAGCAAGCCATGCGTCCAGGCAATCGACAAATTATGCCGCGGAGAATTCTCCTCCAGCCCACGCGTAACTTCGTTTTTGACGATCGTCTCGAGATACCAAGTCACTCTGCGCCATCTCTCGGGAGCCGCGAATGTGCCGTCCGACTTTGCCAGCCGAAACGCGCCGGAATGCATGGAGCCGCGTTGCCAGATATGCGCATTCATATCACGTATCGAAGAGTCCGTCGTCGGTAGCATCAGCGTCGAAGACATCGTATCCGGCTCTGCTCGCCTTCCATTCACGAGTAGGTCGGCCTGGTTATCAACACAAGCAGAATGCCCAGACTTGCGCCGCGTCCGTGCCCACTTGAAACAAGGCACTCGCCCATCAAAGAAACTAACCAACATCAAAGACGTTAAGCGATACCTAACTACCTCAACACTGGCTCGCGACGGCGTTGTTGTGGTCCGACAAGACGTGCCATTCGCACCATCCAGAGAACTAATTGTCGTACCTCGCCAGGTACTGGATGGTCTACTCACTGCGATACATCTGAAGTTGAGTCATCCATCCAAAAATCAACTAAAAGTCGTAGTGCGTCGCAGTTTCTTCGCGCTAGATTTGGACAGCACAATCGAGCGCGTAACCGACATGTGCCATGTGTGTGCATCGCTGAAAAAGGTCCCTACAACGCTCACTGAGCAGACCTCAACTGACGCACCCGACGCCGTTGGGATCTCGTTTGCAGCCGACGTGATCAAACGCAATCGTCAACTAATCTTCGTCGTACGCGAAACCGTGACTAGCTACACGTCTACGTGTGTTATAGAGAACGAACGTCACGACGCCTTGCGTGACAGTCTCGCCCGTCTTTGCATAGAACTTCGCCCCATTGACGGACCATCAGCTGTCGTTCGGGTGGATCCCGCACCCGGATTCATCGCTCTCGTAGATGACCCAACACTACAACGATTGGGCATCAGTATCGAAATCGGTCGAATCAAAAACGCCAACAAAAATCCGGTGGCAGAGAAGGCAGTGGCGGAAGTGGAGGACGAAATACTCCGACAAGAGCCAGGCGGCGGCACTGTGTCCCCACTACTGTTAGCAGTCGCTACCTCGCGGCTCAACTCGCGAATCCGCAGCCGAGGCCTTTCGGCACGAGAAATGTGGTTCCAGAGAGATCAGTTCACTAATGCGCAGCTACCTATCGCTGACCGCATTCTCATCACGGAACAACAACAGTCGCGGGAACGGAACCACCCTCACAGTGAACTCGCGAAAGCCCCCCGTGGTAGAGAAGCTTCTACACACACAATCCACGTTGGTGACTTGGTATACATAACATCCGATCGCAACAAGTCATCAGCGAGGGACAGATATTTAGTCACCTCCGTCGAAGACCGCTGGTGTTTCATTCGAAAATTCAGCGGCCACCAGCTTCGTGCATCATCATACAAGGTGAAACTCTCGGAGTGCTACTTAGTCCCCAATTCCAGACCAACTACCGTAGCCCCACCGCCCCATCACGACACTGGCAGTGATATCGAGTCCGATGAAGACGCCCCGGTGGTCTCGTTCGACGAGGCCCCTCAGACTCCGCTGACGATCGCTACTCCGCTGGAGGTACCCGTCCTACCAACTCCAACTAACGAAGTCGTAGCTGAAATCGACACACCGGCCGACACTCCACGACCTGTCCGCAGACGTGTCAAGCCCAAGTACTTACAAGACTATGTCACTTCATAAGCAGTTTGTGTGTTAATTGTTGCATCTTTACATTGTGTTTAATTGTTTATCACAAAATTAATAGTCAGTTGACTTACTATAATTTGCTTAGAATAGAAGAGGACTTAAAGGAAAGTGGTCGCGCCAGTCTATCGTCATATCCATATATGTAGATCTGTGGAATTGCGGCTCACCGAGTCACGTTACTGGTCTCGCCCTCCGGCATGTTTACGCGCACTGTTTGATGCGTTAATAAATGTTCTTTGTTGTTCGTTGATATACTAGTTGTCTATACTGGCGCAGTGTGACACTATTGCGTCATTTAAGACGGCGCTGAAGACACACCTTTTTAAAATCGGTTTCACTACCTAAATGAGTGACATATAATTGTGAACGTTTTTGTAAAGCGCTTTGAACAGAACCAAGGACTGGATACAGCACTATATAAGACCTTATTATTATTATTATTAACCTTGTCAAACAGTAAGTGCCATCCCATGAAAATCTGCGCTTTGTAAACAAGTTACTCCTAGTAGAATACAAACCGAAAAACTCGTAGGGAGCATGATCATTTATAGCATCCGCAGCAAAGATCTGGAATGCTCTTCCAAAGAATGTTAGAGCTACTACAACAATCAACACCTTCAAAACAGCCCTGACAACCCACCTCTTTAAAGTATACTTAGAATAAGACATTATGTGGACATGTGGACATTGTATAATACTCTCTTGTACTATTTGTGAATATTATTTTATTGTATTTATTATATTACTTATAATACCATAACAATTATTATTACTTTTTTGTATACTAGATATAGATTCCTAGAAAGATTGTATTAACGAGTCTACATTACACTGATAACGATAATTTTTATTGATTTTATGATGTATAATTAATTATATTAATTTTATAATTTTTAGAACGTTGCTCTTATTATAGTTTAGAATGGTGCTTTTACAATTCTTAAAATTACTATTTTTAAAACACCAGTGGTCAAATACTGTACAAGTGTCATGAGCGCCTCTAAGCCGGATACCGGCGCTATATAAGATTTCATTATTATATAAGATTTCATTATTATATAAGATTTCATTATTATATAAGATTTCATTATTATATAAGATTTCATTATTATATAAGATTTCATCATTATTGTAGAAGAAACAACAAAGACCAAACAACCATGTATGGTAGAAACAACAAAGACCAAACAACCATGTATGGTAGAAACAACAAAGACCAAACAACCATGTATGGTAGAAACAACAAAGACCAAACAACCATGTATGGTAGAAACAACAAAGACCAAACAACCATGTATGGTAGAAACAACAAAGACCAAACAACCATGTATGGTAGAAACAACAAAGCCTATGTAGGTAACAGGCCCATCCCTATCTGTAGTAGAAACAACGAAGCCCATATACAATAGGCCCATCCCTATCTGTGGTAGAAACAACAATGTCCATATGTAACAGACTCTTCCCTATCTGTGGTAGAAACAACAATGTCCATATGTAACAGACCAATCCCTATCTGTGGTAGAAACAACAATGTCCATATGTAACAGACCCATCCCTATATGTGGTAGAAACAACAATGTCCATATGTAACAGACTCTTCCCTACCTGTGGTAGAAACAACAATGTCCATATGTAACAGACCAATCCCTATCTGTGGTAGAAACAACAATGTCCATATGTAACAGACTCTTCCCTACCTGTGGTAGAAACAACAATGTCCATATGTAACAGACCAATCCCTACCTGTGGTAGAAACAACAATGTCCATATGTAACAGACCCATCCCTATATGTGGTAGAAACAACAATGTCCATATGTAACAGACTCTTCCCTACCTGTGGTAGAAACAACAATGTCCATATGTAACAGACCAATCCCTACCTGTGGTAGAAACAACAATGTCCATATGTAACAGACCCTTCCCTACCTGTGGTAGAAACAACAATGTCCATATGTAACAGACCAATCCCTATCTGTGGTAGAAACAACAATGTCCATATGTAACAGACCAATCCCTATCTGTGGTAGAAACAACAATGTCCATATGTAACAGACCCTTCCCTATCTGTGGTAGAAACAACAATGTCCATATGTAACAGACCCTTCCCTATATGTGGTAGAAACAACAATGTCCATATGTAACAGACTCTTCCCTACCTGTGGTAGAAACAACAATGTCCATATGTAACAGACCAATCCCTACCTGTGGTAGAAACAACAATGTCCATATGTAACAGACCAATCCCTACCTGTGGTAGAAACAACAATGTCCATATGTAACAGACCAATCCCTACCTGTGGTAGAAACAACAATGTCCATATGTAACAGACCAATCCCTATATGTGGTAGAAACAACAATGTCCATATGTAACAGACTCTTCCCTACCTGTGGTAGAAACAACAATGTCCATATGTAACAGACCAATCCCTACCTGTGGTAGAAACAACAATGTCCATATGTAACAGACCCATCCCTATATGTGGTAGAAACAACAATGTCCATATGTAACAGACTCTTCCCTACCTGTGGTAGAAACAACAATGTCCATATGTAACAGACCAATCCCTACCTGTGGTAGAAACAACAATGTCCATATGTAACAGACCCTTCCCTACCTGTGGTAGAAACAACAATGTCCATATGTAACAGACCAATCCCTATCTGTGGTAGAAACAACAATGTCCATATGTAACAGACCAATCCCTATCTGTGGTAGAAACAACAATGTCCATATGTAACAGACCCATCCCTATCTGTGGTAGAAACAACAATGTCCATATGTAACAGACCCTTCCCTATCTGTGGTAGAAACAACAATGTCCATATGTAACAGACCCTTCCCTATCTGTGGTAGAAGCAACAATGTCCATATGTAACAGACCAATCCCTATCTGTGGTAGAAACAATAATGTCCATATGTAACAGACCAATCCCTATCTGTGGTAGAAACAACAATGTCCATATGTAACAGACCAATCCCTATCTGTGGTAGAAACAACAATGTCCATATGTAACAGACCCATCCCTATCTGTGGTAGAAACAACAATGTTCATATGTAACAGACCCTTCCCTATCTGTGGTAGAAACAACAATGTCCATATGTAACAGACCCTTCCCTATCTGTGGTAGAAGCAACAATGTCCTTACGTAACAGACCAATCCCTATCTGTGGTAGAAACAACAATGTCCATATGTAACAGACCAATCCCTATCTGTGGTAGAAACAACAATGTCCATATGTAACAGACCCATCCCTATATGTGGTAGAAACAACAATGTCCATATGTAACAGACTCTTCCCTACCTGTGGTAGAAACAACAATGTCCATATGTAACAGACCCTTCCCTACCTGTGGTAGAAACAACAATGTCCATATGTAACAGACCAATCCCTATCTGTGGTAGAAACAACAATGTCCATATGTAACAGACCAATCCCTATCTGTGGTAGAAACAACAATGTCCATATGTAACAGACCCTTCCCTATCTGTGGTAGAAACAACAATGTCCATATGTAACAGACCCTTCCCTATCTGTGGTAGAAGCAACAATGTCCATATGTAACAGACCAATCCCTATCTGTGGTAGAAACAATAATGTCCATATGTAACAGACCAATCCCTATCTGTGGTAGAAACAACAATGTCCATATGTAACAGACCAATCCCTATCTGTGGTAGAAACAACAATGTCCATATGTAACAGACCCATCCCTATCTGTGGTAGAAACAACAATGTTCATATGTAACAGACCCTTCCCTATCTGTGGTAGAAACAACAATGTCCATATGTAACAGACCCTTCCCTATCTGTGGTAGAAGCAACAATGTCCTTACGTAACAGACCAATCCCTATCTGTGGTAGAAACAACAATGTCCATATGTAACAGACCAATCCCTATCTGTGGTAGAAACAACAATGTCCATATGTAACAGACCAATCCCTATCTGTGGTAGAAACAACAATGTCCATATGTAACAGACCCATCCCTATCTGTGGTAGAAACAACAATGTTCATATGTAACAGACCCTTCCCTATCTGTGGTAGAAACAACAATGTCCATATGTAACAGACCCTTCCCTATCTGTGGTAGAAGCAACAATGTCCTTACGTAACAGACCAATCCCTATCTGTGGTAGAAACAACAATGTCCATATGTAACAGACCCAACCGTATCTCCAGTGATTTATATGCAAATGGATTGCGTCGAAATATTACATGCATGACATTAAAATGTGGCACACAGTGTGTATGTTATGTTGCACTGATACACTTGAAGTACAAATGTGCAGCTACAAAAACTTATCAAGTTATGCCAAATTATGTCTTTAAGTGTAAAACCAAGAGGGCAGATTCTTTGAGAGCAAAAGGTAGCATCAGACACTGGGACCGTGTGACTGCTGCCTGGCTAAATGGATGCAATGATGCTTTGAAGTTAGTTCTTCTGTCAACTATCCTTTTCACACACGCCTATAGGTTTAGTGGCTGTCAGCACACTACTGACCCTAAGCTACCATGCGGGTGTGAAAAACGTCCTGATATATTTGAACTTGAGCCACTAATTAACTGTCCACCAAGCAGTAGCAGAGCAGTTTTATAATACTAATCCACAAGTTAAGTGGCAGTGATCTTCTTTTTATCATTCATGTGATGTTTATTGTGAGCAGGGCAGACAAATGGTTATCATATGTAGACAGGTACAGAAAGAAACTGACGTTTTCTATAAAAAGAACTATCAATGGCATGTATTTCCTATTGTTGCCGTTACTGCCGGGCAGAAACAGTTTCTGCCGGGCAGAAATCAAACAACCCTGTAGGTAATTATTAATCAAATGTTTTTGGTGAATCATAGTTACAGACCATAAAGGGTTATGATGGAAGTAAAATGTTGACATTTTGTTTTTAAGTACATGCATTGATGAGAAACTGGGAATTACTTTTCTGTGGCCTAAGAATAACTAATTTCACAAACTTCCTGCTTATATAAAACAACTGCATAAAATTAGATATCCATGCAAGACACAGACTCCGCATGTGACAGCATGTTTTGGGAAGGGGAATAGCTTCCCAGCCGGCACCCACTAGACCCTTGGACAGTTGGGCTTACATTTTAAGGGGTCATTCGGAAACAACCAAATGTCAACCATTAGAAGAGTTGACATATTTCCGCTATACACAAGAAATCTGTATTTGATTGAATCATTCTAGTATCATCAGCATATAGTAGAACACACATTTTCATCATCATCATTACTAAATTTCACCAGCTGTCATGTCAAGTCCCTTATAATTATGACTAACACTCTGTTCAAAATCATTCAGGTAAATAGCAAATAACAAAGGAGACAAGTTTCCTCCTTGTGGTAACTCTACATCACATCAGAAGAACGCTGACACAGTCCCCAAAAATGCAAAATTTGTACACTATCTAATGATGTGGTTTTGAGAAGGGCCCTTGAGACTATCCCCTAGTAGTAGATTATGTGTATTGTGTCAGAAAAGGAACCCGGAAGCCTCTGCCAGTGACCAATTACAGATTAGTCACAGTTTCAGTCAGGCAGACTGGCCCTCCACAGTGAGGTGTGACAGATGTTGTAGGAAAAGGGATTAGCCAGATAGAGCTGCAGCAGCTGCTCCTGCAGTAGACAATTTAGTTAGCAAATTTAGCATTTTAGGGGAAAATGTGAAAATTTACTAGTTTTGGGGGTCCTTTTTGGGGGGTCATTAGGTGCCCTTAGAATGATTAAATCAAATACAGATTTCTTGTGCACAGTGACACTACCACGTGAAATGTATATGCAAAATTAGAAAAAAAGTTGCTGAACAGTTTTCTGAGATACGGCAGCTAACGGCTAACGGCGGACGGCAGATGCAGAGTGATGGCAATAGTTCCTTGGACCTTTGGCCAAAGGACTAAAAATGAAGACAGACAAGTAAATTCTTAGACAGCAAGATTTAAACATACTTTGGAGCAGTTGTTGAAACATGCAACGTTTCGAACCGCCTAGAGCGGATCTTGTTCATGCACTTATGTCAGCAAGATTCGCTGTAGATGGATCGAAACATTGCGTGTATCAACAATTGCTCCTAACTATGTTTAATTCTTGCTGTCTAATTGAATCTTGGAGCCATGAACAATACCTTCCATAAGTAAATTCTTGATTGATTTGATATAAAATGCCCCCATGAACAATCTTGAAACGTTCAAAATGGGAGTGAAGCTTTGATCAGTTTACTGTATTATGGTCCCAGTACTATTTTATTGAGGGAAAACACAAATCTGAAAGAGACAACTAGATTGTGTTTAATACTGAAGCAAAATGCATTCCGCTTACAAACATTTAATTCGCTAATCCCATCAATACCAACAGAAAGCTTAGAGAATCAGCCATTACACAGGGGAATTCTGGATTGCTTACCAACTAAGTAGAACATGTTGGCCCCTGCAGTCACGGAAAACAGATTTGCCTAATTGGACGATGCTTCCCCGATGGCTATGGAACTCCAGTTTGCCTACCTGCATGAGGGCGGCTAGAAACGTGACAGCTGTGGCGATACCAAGTCTGCACTGAAGATCGGTCTCGAACAATGCCGTGTGGTTGCCATCGCTGCGGATATATTCATCACATGGCTCTCTCTCCACTACTGTACCAATCATGAGGCTGATCACGGCAAATGTACCTGCAACATATGTGATGGATCAGTTCTCATGCAGCTTTGTCACATCGTTGTACGCCAGTGCACGCTGCTGACTACACCAGTCTTAACACCCTTGGCATGTTGCCGTGCTAAAAATGAAGTTACCGTAACGGCCGTACGTATTGGGACACTTAAAAATAATTAAATAATCAGCTGTCCAAAAACATAGGGTGCACAAAAAAAATTCACAGATTCATTGTCCCAATACTTAGGGACACGAACGAATCCTGATGTCATGTCGTCCCAGTTTTATTACCCTGGTGTTAACCTGGCTTTGTAACTTCATCGTGGTTACGTCGTTACGTCTGCGAGAGGTAGTGTAGTCAACTACTCCCCCTGACTTGCGAGGATGTGATATTACTTAAGTAATCCGGTCCTTGGGACTGTTTGAAACATTTTATATTTCAACCCTCCACAGATCTTCAAACACCATCTCGACTTCTCTGACAATTAAGCATTCAGCCACACTGCAAATCCTGCACAAAGACTGATACACATAGATGTAGACATATCTGCCGCTGTCTAAAGTCAGCTGAGTGAACTGAAGCGAAGTGGGGTGAACAAAAGTTCCGCGTTTAAAAATATCGGCAAGCGGCTTCGAAACTCAACTGTATTCTCTCAACTGACAGTAAAAGTTCTACATCCCAACAGAAAGCAACTATACTAAAACATATCTGATGATTATGGATATGTAAATCCCACTGTTAATTAACATAAAAATTACAGGTTATGTCTAAACTTTAAATAATTGCCTACCCCAGTAGTTATTATAAAACAATCTTGCTATAATATGAATAACTATCATTCCAATAAAAAACAGATATGATGAACTTACATAAACATAACCTTACATAACCTAACATACATGGGACTATAAAACAGACACTATGTCCTTCAACCACTCACCCCCCCACATAATCACATTTGTTAGTCACCAAAGGAATCCCTGCCGGATATCCATAAACGAGTTAATGTTGGCTTATTTCATTGCAATGACTTGACAGCAAGATAATGACAGTCAGATTGGCAGAACGCTTCTCCATACTTTCTTCTAATGTAGGAAGCTTTAACGCAAACTTCAGATTTATCCATTTCGACACATCAGTGACTTATCAAAGCCATCTGAGGAGGAAACCACTAAACCAGTGATTATTGCCTTATTTGACACAGAATGACTTGATGGCAAAATCAAAGCAAACAGATCGACTGACTGCGCCTCTGTACTTTCCTCTGATGCAGATATAAAACGGACCTTCCGATTTACCCATTTAGACACATCTGCAACTTGCTAAATGCTATCTGCAAGGGAAACCAGTAAACCAGTCAGTCTATTTGACATGAAATGACCTGCCAATGAAATTAAGGCAGCTAAATCAACAGACCGCGTCACTCTATGTTGTACCAATGAGGCCACGAATACTGAAGTGGCAGGACAATCAGACTACAGTGTGCTGATACATGGAGTGTTACAAATAGACTGGCTGCTTTTCTGTGGCATTGGAACAAGCAAGTTGTGCTGATGAGACCTATACAAATTTTGTTACAATCCAGTGTGGTTTAAACTGGTGTTCTACTAAATTATTAATTGTGAACATCGGATAGCGCCATTGCATTTAAACCACTGCCGAGTGCTGACGATAAACAAAATGTTGATCAAATCACACTTGATAGTAAAATAAAATAATTCTCAAATTGTGCAAAGAAGTAATTTGGCTAAACAAACAGTAATATTTTTATGTGAGTTTTAGTTTTCTAAAATAAAACTGATGTGTATATTAATCTGATATATCCACTACAATAAAAAATACATATAGATATATATATTTACCCAACTTTTCATGGAACTTCCCACAAATCCCACAGCATTTTTTAAATTATATAGTTATCATTGTTATGACCATGCAATAGATAATACACAGACAATTTTGATTAGACAACATTAATACCTGGCAGCTTTAATTACGATGTCACATAACTCATATCATAACTGTCAAATAATTATGACATCATATTTTTTTTAATGTCGACCACGAAAATATTGTATTCCAATTTTAGTGAACAAAGAGTGAATTTCAAAATGAATCTGATTTTTGCATCCACAAAAAATGAACGAATTTCAACATAAATATGACAAATACCAAAGGAGGAACTAAGAAAACTAGTACGCGCAGTGAAAAGACGGAGAATTTTAGTCTAAAAATCAATGATGTGAACACAAATGTGAATGGCATAGACCCCTTCAAGATAGACGAAACAGGAACTGAACGGGTGCCAAGTCAATGATTAGTGTAAGACACTGCGTGATAAGAAATTAGAGTCAGACCGACTATGGCAAAAGACGTTACTGGTGACCTTGCTAACGCCATGTGTTCAGGCATAATACATCTTGGGGTGGGCAAACGAGTTACTCTCTCCAACCCAATCAATGGTGTATTAACCAGCAACACGGGGCACGCTTCATTCGATTCTTGCCTGTCACCAGGCGGCCCCGACAATCGCTCCGTCTGCTGCTAAACAAATAACGAAGCCATACGTTTGTGACAGGTTACAATCAAGCAATGGGGGGAGTCTGGCAGTCTCAGCACTTCAAGGTCCTCCCAACCCTGGAGCACGCTCCACAGCGCTGACTCCGCTCAAAACTGGCGTGTCTCTTACATGCAATCACTCGTAATAAATTATAGCGGTTTGCCTCCTTATGGTTGACAGTGCAAAGTCTGATAGATTTTTCATCAAATTGTGTTATTACATTATATAAAGTGTATTTATTCTAACTCTCTCTGACCACCGAAATGTCTTTCAATCGACCACAATATAAATGTGACCATTATCTGTTTAGTTTAATTCGAATGTTTTGAGGTGAATACTGTGTTTATATTGCATGTAACAAGGAACAGAATTTACTGTGTTAATTATAAACTCATCATGTGATCCCATGAACACTTTTTGTGTATGACGTCTACTAACGTACCTACGGATATGTGACATATGACATGTATTTACCTATGGAGGTGTGAAATATGACTTGTATATGTACCTATGGAGAGTTGACATGTGATGTGTACATACCTATAAAGATGTGATGTGTGACGTGTACATACCTATAGAGATGTCACATGTGATGTGTACATACCTATAGAGATGTCACATGTGATGTGTATGTACCTATAGAGATGTCACATGTGATGTGTACATACCTAGAGATGTCACATGTGACGTGTACGTACCTATAGAGATGACACATGTAATGTGTACATACCTATAGAGATGTCATATGTGAGGTGTACGTACCTATAGAGATGTCACATGTGACGTGTACATACCTATAGAGATGTCACATGTGACGTGTACGTATATATAGAGACGTGACATGTGATGTGTACGTACCTATATAGATGTCACAAGTGACGTGTACGTACCTAGAGATGTCACATGTGACGTGTACGTACCTATGGAGAGGTGTTTCGAGGTACCGAAGAAGAAGTAGACGAGTGGTGGTAGGAAGGAGACGTAGAGACCATAGATGGGCGGCAGACCACACAACAGACCATAGGCCATGCCTGCAACAGACCACACAACAGACCATATGCCATGCCTGCAACAGATCACACAACAGACCATAGGCCATGCCTGCAACAGACCACACAACAGACCATAGGCCATGCCTGCAACAGACCATACAACAGACCATAGGCCATGCCTGCAACAGACCATACAACAGACCATAGGCCATGCTGCAACAGACCACACAACAGACCATAGGCCATGCCTGCAACAGACCACACAACAGACCATAGGCCATGCCTGCAACAGACCACACAACAGACCATAGGCCATGCCTGCAATAGACCACACAACAGACCATAGGCCATGCCTGCAACAGGTCATACAACAGACCATAGGCCAAGCCTGCAACAGGTCACACAACAGACCATAGGCCATGCCTGCAACAGACTACACAACAGACCATAGGCCATGCCTGCAACAGACCACACAACAGACCATAGGCCATGTCTGCAACAGACCACACAACAGACCATAGGCCATGTCTGCAACAGACCACACAACAGACCATAGGCCATGCCTGCAACAGACACTCACATCTAGGTACACTCGCAACTAACACTCACATCTAGGTACACTCACAACTAACACTCACGTCTAGGTACACTCGCAACTAACACTCACGTCTAGGTACACTCGCAACTAACACTCACGTCTAGATATATTCGCAACTAACACTCACATCTAGGTACACTCGCAACTAACACTCACATCTAGGTACACTCGCAACTAACACTCAAGTCTAGGTACATTCGCAATCAACACTCAAGTCTAGGTACACTCACAACCAACACTCACATCTAGGTACACTCGCAATTAACACTCACATCTAGGTACACTCGCAACTGACACTCACATCTAGGTACACTCACAACTAACACTCAAGTCCAGGTACACTCACAACCAACCTTCACGTCTAGGTACACTCACAACCAACACTCAAGTCTAGGTACACTCGCAACTAACACTCACATCTAGGTACACTCGCAACTAACACTCACATCTAGGTATACTCACAACCAACACTCAAGTCTAGGTACACTCACAACCAACACTCACATCTAGGTACACTCGCAACTAACACTCACGTCTAGGTACACTCGCAACTAACACTCACATCTAGGTACACTCGCAACCAACACTCACATCTAGGTACACTCGCAACTAACACTCACGTCTAGGTACACTCGCAACTAACACTCACATCTAGGTACACTCACAACCAACACTCACATCTAGGTACACTCGCAACTAACACTCACATCTAGGTACACTCGCAACTAACACTCACATCTAGGTACACTCACAACCAACACTCACATCTAGGTACACTCGCAACTAACACTCACGTCTGGGTACACTCGCAACTAACACTGAAGTCTAGGTACACTCGCAACTAACACTCACGTCTAGGTACACTCGCAACTAACACTCACGTCTAGGTACACTCGCAACTAACACTCACGTCTAGATACACTCGCAACTAACACTCAAGTCTAGGTACACTCGCAACTAACACTCACATCTCGGTACACTCGCAACTAACACTCACGTCTGGGTACACTCGCAAATAACACTCACGTCTAGGTACACTCGCAACTAACACTCAAGTCTAGGTATACTCGCAATTAACACTCACGTCTAGGTACACTCACAACTAACACTCACGTCTAGGTACACTCACAACTAACACTCAAGTCTAGGTACACTCACAACCAACACTCACGTCTAGGTACACTCGCAACTAACACTCACATCTAGGTACACTCGCAACTAACACTCACATCTAGGTACACTCGCAACTAACTCACGTCTAGGTACACTCGCAACTAACACTCACATCTAGGTACACTCGCAACTAACACTCACATCTAGGTACACTCGCAACTAACACTCAAGTCTAGGTACACTCACAACTAACACTCACATCTAGGTACACTCTACCTGTCTACTACAACAAGTTCAACACATGGCCCTTCGTAACACAATATCATGAGACAACTTGGCGGGAAAACCTTGGGGGGAAATCTCAGTAATAGAAGTGTCTGTCAAATTGTGTTGAAATAAGCCACATGCCAGTAAAAAAGTCACATTTCTAAGCAAAAAACAAGCATCTGGTGACAGTTGTATTATTGGTAACAACCAGGAAGTATTACTTAATGTAACTTTTTAGATAAACTACAATACTTACAAAGCCATAACTTGGCATAAGAACTTGACTTGTGTTTACCCAAAATTGCACGGGATGGTTTTATGTTTGGTGAAGGGGTCGTGCCAAAAATGCAGTATGGATTTTTGCTGTCTTTCAACAATGTAGCAAAATGTTTATGAAGCTGTATCAAACTTAATATGCATTTGTTTACAACAAAAAAACGTATGAATGTCAATAACATGTTTGTACTTACAACCATAAAAAAAATTCTTTTGGGGAGTTTCTCAAAATGAAATAAAATGCCATTTTAAGGTGATTTTTGACATATTTGTTGTCTTTAAACACATTTAAATATATATAAACAACATAAAAAATTAATTCTTTTTGGTCTGGAGTATTGTTTAGTATCTGAGCCAAACTCTGAGAAAAAATGGTTAGCTTATCTTCAAAACTTATATTAGAAATGATTAATTCAAAAGAAGCATATAATAGCCGATGCAGCCACCTTAATGCAAGGAAGTGTTGAATACAGTGAACTGGGTACGCTTTCTGTTCAATGTTCATGGTTTTTAGGTATTCTTAATTGAATATGTAACATACCGCATGGAAAACCAGTATTACTGAATTTAAAGGCCGGTTTCAAATGACCACAACACAGCACACAGCATTAGATAATATATCAATATCGTTCATATCTAAAGCACTGAAAATCAAAGTTTCAGTGCTGTCATCATAGTACAGCATTAGCTGTGTTATGTAATCACTGCCCTCTGAATAGCAGAACATTGCATGTGTGTGCGTGCGTGCGTGCGTGCGTGCGTGCGTGCAAGTGTGTGTGTAACTGTGCTTGTCTGTGTGTGCGCACATGCCACACGTACACTCTCATTCCTATAGTTTTTAATGTCTATACATCTATTACCCATATTTTCATAATAAATCTCATTATAATACACATAAAGAACTATAAATATTCTTACAAACATTAAGCATATGTAATATATATAATTCATCACTTCACGTAAATTAATAAAATGCTAATAAAACAACATCTACTCTGATTCAGTTCTGACATATATATCTAAAGATCCCTCCAAATTACCCCGAGCTAACACTGTATCCTTTACGCGACACATCACACACGCCCCCAACTTACCCTGCGGTATGTGCATCACCCCCACTGTCAACCCAGCGATGACGTCCTTCACAAGATCATGCCGCAGACTGTAGTGTGAGAGCACGGCGAGAAAGGGCAAGAACCCAAAGATGGTCTTTTTGACACACTTGAGTGAGCATGTGCACCCCTGAAGCTGTCTCTGGATGTATTCCGTTACTGTCATCTCCTGAGCGCCCATCAGACCGTGACCGGCGTCAAACTTCTCCTGTGTGTAGACAGGGCGATGGGTCTGTACGTGCCCGATGTAGAGACTCGCAGCCCGTGAGCGAACCTTCGATGGCTTGCGATGCGGTGATGACATGTCGGGGACGTTTGTGATGGACGATGTCATCGTGGTTTCTACAGCGAAGATGGATATTCCATTAAATATTATGATGATTATATTTAGTAGGTAAAGTGGGAAAAACCCCTTTCATCTGATGGTATTATAACTAAAATTAACTCGAGGACAATCATAATTCACAGACACAACATTCTTATTCAACCTAAACGTGATTGTTAAAATTCTGACTATGGTATTTAGTCCTGACAGTTATATATCAAATGGTAACCTTGTTAATTGCATGCCACCTTGATTGTACAAAACAGCGGTGGAGTAGCACAAACAATCAGAGATGAATGCATGCTGGCTAGATTATTTGGGTTACTCCACCAACCATCATTACCACGGAGGTTACAAAGGTACCATTTTTTATTTCACACTGAGTGATTTTTTTTAGAAAACAGATGTTGCTGACAATGTTTGTATCCCCGCAATCGGCAATCATGTGGTTACGGATTGCGAAAAATTTGGGATATAGAACCTTAATCATAAACTTGTTTTAGTCTATATATATATATATATATATATATATATATATATCATCAAGAGCATTTGATAATGTCAAAGGGGTACAGCCATTTTTTCTAAAGCTCACTTGCAAGTGGCATACAATGACTGCATCACAATGTCAACAAACTTAGTAATCTCGGATACGTATTTCCTACTGCATAATGTTCTTGACAGAGCATAATGCACGGGTGTGCATATTTAGATCTGTATGTAAATAGTCTTAAATTATTTAAAATGGTACCTTTGTTCACAAAAGGTACCATTTGATATAACATCATATTGCAGCTTTGTCTTTGGCCCAATTGTAGGAGATCCCCAGGAAACAAGGTCAATGTGTCCCTGGTTAGTTCCAGGGAGCAAGCGGCAGAATCTCGTTTATTCAGCTAATGAACTGGGTGCTGATTGGCTTCAACCGAGTCAAAGGTTCTAACCACTGGTAGTACTACTGCTACCATGTCTCATATTCAGTATTCAAATTTATATTGTTACATAATGTTCAATTTAGACAGTTTCTTTATAAACATTATAAAGAAATCATAGACTATTTGTGTCTAATAGAATACATTCTAATACATTCTACTAAAAAAAATAGTCGTTAATTTCTTTTTGCGGAGAAATGATTATCATATCCCGAATATCATGTTTACATTGTACGTGGAAAGAAAGGAATTAATGGACATTACTAACAAAATGATATATGCACATCACATGGTCCAAAGAACACCTGACATGTTGTCAATCAACATTGGGTATTGGAAATTATCGACAGCTGTTCACAAATGTACGGAACATGTCAACATTCATGTTGGTATTCATAAAGAGACATTGTTCAGTGAAATTACTTTTTAAGAAACTGTGGTTCTCTTAACACATGTGGGTGTGGAGACATTATAGAATAGACTTCTATCTATAGATCTATCTACCCATCTAGCTAACACACACGTATACATATATGAACTATATGGAGGAGTCTTTCTAAAGACTATGTAGAAAGGCATAAACTATTTTGAATAGCTAATTAGATTATTATTATTATTATTAAATAAATTCTGATATGGCGCCTTGCAAGCAGCAAGTCAAGGCAAAGAGACACTTGGTGGGCGATGACTGCCACAGCTGGATGGATTTTGCCTTGTCTGGCTGTGGGAAGTCATGGGCAGAGACTAAGGAAGAGGGATTCACCGTTCAGTATATGGGGTGTTAGAAGTTGGAATATCTGTTGAAGGAGGTAGTTAGTAGTTACGTTGATAGATACAGTGAAGGGGTGGAGAGGAGAACTAATAAGGAGACAGGTGGAATTGTGAGAGACGACAGGGAGAGAGTTGGGAATACTGTGAGACAGAAGGAGCAGAGTAGTGGCAAGAAGACTGGGGAAAGGAGAGAAATCGATAAAAGGGTCGATGACAGGAGGAAAGGTGAAAAAGTGACAGGAAAGAATGGAACTGAAGAGAATGTGACGGGAGAGAAAACAATAGGAGGAAAAGACAACCAGACAGATGCAAACCAGAGAAGGAGCTACTCTGAGGCAGTGATTCAGGGGGCAATGAGAAAAGAGAGGGTTTTCATGGGCGACTCTATTCTGAGAAAGACAGATAAGGCAGGGGCAGGACATCATTGTTTGTTTACCGGGGAGGGCTAGGATAGAACATGTGACTGAAAGGGTAGAGAAGGTATTGGGGCATGGCAAAGGCGGGTCTATACTAGTACACTTAGGGACAAATAATGTAATGCAGACAGGAAGGGAACAACGGGATAGTACAGAAAGGTAGTGAGGAAGTTAAAGAAGACAAGAATTTAGCAGATTATTCTCTCAGGAATTTTGCCAGTACATGTAATGGGAGGAAGGGGGCCAACATATAGAAACTGCAAGAGGATGGTGATCAACGCACTAGTTGGAGCAGATGTGTGAAGAAGAGGGGGTGGGATTCACAGATTTATGGGGATACGTGTACTTTGTTGGTAGGGAAGATATGTACATGAGAGATGGCCTCCATCTTAGTGGAAAGGGGGCAGCAGTTTTCTCAGAGAACCTGCTGCGATCTGTGACAGGCTGCATCTATTTAAACTAGATTCACAGGGGGATTCACAGAGAAGCCTGAAACTAGAGGCAAAGATAAAGACACAGCAAAGAACAGCCTGCAAAACTGTTCTGAAGATGGCTATAGATGTGTTTGTATAAATGCAAGGAGCATAGTAAACAAAAAAAATTAACTAAACATTATGGTAGAAGATATTGACCCTCACATAATAGGTATAATCGAATCATGGGCCACCACTGTTATATCAGATGCCGAATTGGGACTGACATGATATGTAATGTTTAGGAAAGATAGAATAGGAAGAAAGGGAGATGGAGTTATTTTATATATTAAAGAATCTATCCAGGCTCATGAAATAAAATTAGAAAGAGAAGCAGATTGCGAAGAAGCTGTTTGGTGTAACATAGTTACAGGAAACCGAACGTTAACGGTTGGGTTAGTTTATCGAAGTCCAAACATAAGCTTAGAAGAGAATGAAAAAGTACAAAACGCTACAAGGGAAGTGAGCAAACAGGACTGTATTATTATGGAAGATTTTAACCACGGGCATATACAATGGAAATCTCTACAGAGTACGGGGAGTGAGGACCACAAGTTTTTAGTTTTAGTACAAGATAGTTTCCTTTCTCAACATGTGCTATAGAACCAACCAGGGATTAGACATTAGTTTTGTCCTCACAGAATGAATTAGTTGACAATGTCAAGATATGTGAGCCACTGGGGAGTAGTGATCAAAACCAGATACATTTTATCATCAAAGTAAAATCAGAATGGAATAGTAAAAAGCAGTACACAAGAAATTTCCACAAAGGAAGATATAAGGTCATGAGGAAATATTTAGCAAAGATAGACTGGAATAACACACTGAAGAATAAGTCTGCAACAGAATGCTGAAATATCTTAGAGTGAAATTGAGTGCATCGTCGATAAATTTGTTCCTTTGAAAAAACAAGGGAAACAGTCCAGAAAGAAACTCTTATTGAAAGAAGCCATTAGAAAAATTAAGTACAAACAAATGATGTAGATGTCATATAGACGTACTGGAAATGATGAAGACTACAACATTTATAAAGAAGCACTTAACCAAGTTACAACTAAAATTAGAAATTAAAAGAGAAGCTATGAACAAAAATTAACTTGTGATATAAAACATGAAAGCAAGAGGTTTTTATGCATATGTTCGGAGCAAACAGAAAGTTCAGGATAAGGTCGGTCCTCTGGAAGATGGTGCTGAAAATATAATATCAGAGGGATATTTAATAGCAGAAGACCTGAATGAGTACTTTAGTTCAGTGTTTACCAGGGAAGATATCAGTTCACTGCCAGTACCAGCCGCTAAGTTCAAGGGGGTGGAATCAGACTATTTAGGACAATTAATTGCAACCTTGCAACTGGTAGCTAAGCAAATATAAGGGCTATGAAGAATAATAAATCACCTGGAGTGGATGGGATTCCACCCAAACTACTACATTATTATACACAGTGATGTTTATACGACCTCTGTATTGCGCAGGAAGTAGATTAGTGCAATTTATACACTATAATATACTTTTTATTTTTACTTTTTTACTATGGACATAGTGCATATTACACGTATGCTTTTTTGTCTGAAATAAAGATTGATTGATTGATTGATTGATTGATTGACTACTGGAAATTTTATAACAAATTAGCATACCGCTTGCAACAGTTTTCAATTTGTCATTAGAAGAGGGAGTGGTTCCTTTAGAATGGAAAGAACCAAACATTGTACCGTTACTTAAAAAAGGTTCGAGAAACAAGTCTGAGAATTTCAGACCAGTGAGTTTAACATCGGTGATTTGCAAATTATTAGAAAGACTAATTAAAGATCACATGGTGGATTTTCTTGTTAAATATAACTTGATAAACCCATCTCAACATGGGTTTCTAAAAGTGAGGATATGCTTAACAAATATTTTATATTTTTTTGGAAGAATTCACTAAGTGGGTAGACGAGGGATCTCCAGTAGATACCATCTACTTAGATTTTCAGAAAGCTTTCGACAAAGTGCCACATCAAAGATTACTGCTTAAACTAAAGGCCCATGGCATAGGAAATGGTTTAATTAACTGGATAGAAAAATGGCTGATTAACAGAAGACAAGGGGTAGTTGTTGATGGGGAGGCTTCAAATTGGAAATCAGTTTTGAGTGGGGTATCACAGGGATCAGTACTAGGACCTATCTTATTCTTAATATATCAATGATTTGGATGATGATATAACAAGCAAGGTGTTGAAATTTGCGGATGATACAAAAGTGTTTAGAAGGATTAAACATGGTGGAGATAGACAGCATTTACAAGATGTTCTTGATCAAATGGTCTGAAAAGTGGCAAATGTTGTTCAATTTTGGGAAAAGTAAATGCCTCCACACAGGACCTGGGAACGAAGATGTACAATATGCAATGGGGGGTACTATACCAAGTACTACTATAAAAGAAAATGACTTGGGGTTAACCATTAGTGCTGATATGAAAGTTTTAGAGCAGTGTGGAATTGCAGCTTCAAAGGGAAATCAAATCCTTGGATTAATTAGGCGAAATATAGCGTATAAGGAAAATGAAGTAATAATACTACTGTATAAAACAATAGTGAGGCCTCATTTAGAATATTGTATTCAAGCGTGGAGGCCGTATCGTATGAAGGACATAGATATGCTAGAAAGAGTACAGAGGAGAGCGACTAAAATGATACCAAAACTGAGGAATCTTAGTTACGAAATATAAGCTTAAAAGAATATGGTTTAACAACACTAGTGACCAGGAGATTGAGAGGAGATCAGATACAAGTGTTTAAAATATTGAATGGTTATGAAAATATTGATAGAAATATTGTTTTCTCAGTTAAAAAAGATAGAAGGACTAGAGGACATGAAGTTTCATTAGTAAAGGAGCAGTGTAGATTAGATGTAAGAAAGTTTTCATTTTCACAAAGGACTGTAAATGAATGGAACAGATTATCTACTGATTGTGTGGGTGCTACTAGCATGAATATGTTTAAACATAAAATTGACACATACCAGGTACCTCAGAATGGCGGAATACATGTAGAAAAAAAGGGTTGGACTCTCGATAAGCCAAAAGGCTTTCCTGTCTACCTGCCATCTAGAGTTAATTCTCTGGGTGGGATCGCCCATGAGCGATAATGCGGTCAAATATGGTATATATAATTTATAATATATAACATAATTAATTTTTAAATAATCAGATCACTTCTTTCAGTTATGAGACAGTAACAAGTTTATAAATCCTTTGAATATTCACTAGTTACGTCTACTATGAGTATGTCAAATGTGGCATTGGAGGGAACTGCACCGACAATGCTTGGCGACTGGTGTCTTGTTACGCAATATCTATCTTTCAGACCCTTCAGTACCAACTTAGTACACTTTCTTGACATTTCGGGGCCTCTTTATGGGTATCCACGGATTACACGAGGGTGTCTCTCTAGAGTCTAGCTGTGGTTTCTTTCTCCTTGTGCTTCTCTAGACCAACTGTTGTTTTTACAATCTCCAATCAATTAGAGTCTAGGTGCAATACTATCACTAAAGACACAACAATACATTAGTGTAACCAAAAGTTAGTGGCTGTTACATCTGAATAGCTAATTTATTATTCTTGGCAGAGATGTTTATTCACTCAGCTGAAATGAAGCACAGTAATTAATTGACTTCAGTAGCACCGTTTCAATATTTATAACATTAATGTCAAACAAACATTGTCTCTATTGTCAAAATCATCAATGCTAATCATTGTAGCAACCACACCAAAACGGCTGAATCAGGGACATTTTAAGTCGACATTTGAGATAACAGTATTTTTCACCGCATGGACTTTGGCCAAGATGACCTTATAAGTCCGTGATGCAACAGGCTCATTGTCTGACTTGCCTACAGTTAGTCACCCTTTTGATAAGGACCATCTGGCATCAATTTAAAGTAACTTTGCAAGTTTTTGCTAAATGTGCTACCAGTCAAAACAATTAAAATAGGCACCTGAAGAAAGGTTACAATTAAACAATCAGGTTGCTATATTATATACCAGTATATCCATGTTGAAGACTCAGATTTTTATTAAAATACAAATTAAAATTATTACATGTATGTCAAATATTACGTATTAGCTCAATGATTGCATTAGGCATGAGTTAATTATAAAAGTTGTTTAGTTAGAGTACAATTAAATAGATACTTGATAATTTTGGTAAATGTTATGATAACACGTCAGATACACTATTTAAGAACAATAGTAATACTAACAACACCTGTTTAATGATATATATAAAAACTGTTGGATACTATTCGCTTTAAGTATTCATCTATTACAAATATCACATAATTTGATATAGACAAATGAGGTTTTTGCAAATTCATTTATAGCACAAGCTTATTTACTTGTAAACTACACACAAGTGCTATTACAGCACAACCTGCTTATCTCAAGGTTACCACCCCTGGAGCATGTGTACCCAATTAAGTGGAATCTAAACAAGTGTACCCTGGTATTAAGGTACCATCACTGGGTAAAAGCTAGTGAATTATTCTATTCAACATGGATTATTATTGGATCACCCAAACATCAAGACTTTCATCATATCATGACTGTCATTATATTATATCATCAGTTGAGTAACTGTATCATTTATCAAGTAAACAAGCACACGATTAACATGGTCTATAAATACAATGTTTACACTGCCAAAGCTTCAAAGTAGCAACAAGAATATTAGGACCCTGTTCTTCTAACTTTGTACTTACTACATAGTACATACTGGGATAATCCACTATAGTAGATTACTGACCCTAAAATTGACATAATTAAGCTACTTCAGCAACAGATGACCTGTAGCACAAATGTGTCCTTTATTACTTCCATGATACTCTCAAAGTATTCACAGTGACAACTGTTTCAGAACCCTACTACACATTTAACTATTATTATGATAATGATTATGATGACTAATTTGCATTGAATTTCATAGAAACCAATTAGAAATCAACATGTAATTATGATACTAGTATCATTACTTATAACTAACTTGCTCTGAAGTTCATTAAACAAAAAGTTTTTCTTGCTTACATTAAAAGTAATACGCAATCACATATATTTACATATGTATATGTCTCTAATACCTATACCACGTACATGACAGTTAGTAAACCCCAAAACAGATTCTTAATGAATGAGTGACCTTGCGTCCTTATACTAGTTGTTTACATTAGCTGGCACAACTTTGCACAACACGTTCCGAAATTGCTATCAGAGTCAGAGACCCGGGCATTTCTTTCTTTCAATAATATTGAGCATGAATAGACTGCCACAGGCATTTCAAGTGAACTGCTGTGTTTACATTACAAGTTACCTCTAGTCACTAAAGGCTAAAGCACATGTACCTTACCTGTCACAAATTGAATGCAGTGTTTTTGTTAATTTCCTCTACCAACTGTCTGGAAGCAACTAAGCCTAAGCTAGCGTGACGTCGTTAAAACATATCGTTTTGTTGCTCGTGTCCGTCACGGAAGGCTTAAAGGAAACTGGTGATTAAGCGTCGGTCAGCTGTCACCCGTGCTGTCAATACACGGGCAGACGTGCAGTTGGTCGCGGGTATACTGGCTCTGGTAATGCCGCTATAGGCCCGGCCAGTTTGTTATAACGTAACGGGCAACGTGCTGCGGATGCTGCGACGCAACAGTTATCGGGATGACAAATGCTATGTGCCGGCGCGACACCGGCACAGCCAGACACGGGCACAAGCCACATCGGTTATTTCTAGTATCGGCGTATTCTACGACGAATGTTGAATGATAACGTGTAACTTGTAGTTGTAATGTAAGCGATGTTACCATGAAAAGACAAAGTGTGTGTGCTCATCTCATACGATCGCCAGTTTGCCACTTACCAGAATGCGGTGTTAGCGTGTGTTGCGTGTCTATACGATGTGACACATGATTCGGCTGGTTACGTTGTCGCTGGACCAGCGGCGGAGGCAAGCCGATACCTGAACCAAACGCCCGCACCAGCGGGCGATATTACGAAACGAAATCCGTTGTGAAGTCACTGAAGGTTACGCCCCTCTCTCAGAGTCTCTGTTATGGCATAATCTCGAACTCACGAATTCGGGTGATGACTGGAGCACGTTGCAGATTTCCAGGCGGTAAAATCCACTGTTTGTGTAGCTGCTGCGCCGTACCTTTAAACGGACGGTTCACGAAACATGGATCTTCTGCATCGCGTCTACCGAGTGACTCGGTAACAACCACGGCAGCTGCCAAATTTCGCGGAAAGTTGATCGATATCGCCTCGATCACCGCCAGGCGGATCACTGAACCGAGGCTACAAGGATTTATACATAGGAAAACGTGCGTCGCGTTTCACATAACGAGGCGTGCCGCACGCGCGCACGCTCAAGTAGTAATCTATATAATGTCTTTGGTGCGCAATTTGATGACTTATCTGATTCGTTTGATTAATGCGATGGTGCATAAATTGTGATCGAGTTAGGCTGTTTGCTCTCGCAGAAAATAATATGAATGAATGATCAATGGTAGCATTGGTAGGACAAGACTGGAGGAGAGCGTAGTAGGAGCATATGGCCATGCATATAGGACTTGAGGGAGGGAGACGGAGACGTAATGAAACGTGACGTCAGACGTCACGTACATCGATATGACGTAGTCTCGTTCGCCGGACTTCACGTTTGTGTAAATCCGACGAGGGAGTCGGCTAATAAAGTTGTCAAATTTCAGTGCAAGTCAACGTGGTAAATTAAATGTATTTTCCACGCCAACTTGGGATAACATTGACAAATAATCTCAACTGGTCCAGACACGTAACTGCCCGGAAATTACGTCACAGACGCCCCTAGGAAACCCAATCTAAACGTCAACCGACGGAGATGACTACGGACTGAGTTGACGAATCGGCTATTGTAAAAGTCAAACAAGGAGAAATCAATATGCAACGTGTTACAAGAAACTGGAAAGGATAAGTACAGCTAGTAGACTAAGGGCGTCATTGTCTATTAAATCTACACATTATACGTTTACGTAAACTTTCTTCACAGGTCCAGTCTCAGCTATAGCCTATACGGACAAACTCTGTCAATTGTTCAGCAGACACAGGAACTAACTACGACAGTTTATAATTATTATAGACCTTTGCTATACTGGTACGTGATCTTTATGCAACAAATGAATTGATTATATTTTCTACTGTAGTATTGATATTATTTCTGTGTTGCTCGCTAGTATTCTATGTTTAGAACCCAACGACACAATGTTCTCATAGGTGGTCTTATTTGGGAAATGAAGCAGAAAGTAGGAAGAACATAGAGGCGAGTATGCGCCTAGGCTAATGTGAGTCAACGGAAGGGTAGTGTGTAATCAGCACCAACGTACAGCCCAAGCAATCCCACAGCCTCGCCCTCTCTCGGGAACAGAAATGATTCAGCCCAAGCAATCCCACAGCCTCGCCCTCTCTCGGGAACTGAAATGATTCAGCCCAAGCAATCCCACAGCCTCGCCCTCTCTCGGGAACTGAAATGATTCAGCCCAAGCAATCCCACAGCCTCGCCCTCTCTCGGGAACAGAAATGATTCAGCCCAAGCAATCCCACAGCCTCGCCCTCTCTGGGGAACTGAAATGATTCAGCTCAAGCAATCCCACAGCCTCGCCCTCTCTGGGGAACTGAAATGATTCAGCCCAAGCTATCCCACAGCCTCGCACCCTCTCTGGGGAACTGAAATGTTTCAGCCCAAGCATTCCCACAGCCTCGCACCCTCTCTGGGGAACTGAAATGATTCAGCCCAAGCAATCCCACAGCCTCGCGCCTTCTCTCGGGAAATGAAATGATTCAGCCCAAGCAATACCACAGCCTCGCGCCTTCTCTCGGGAAATGAAATGATTCAGCCCAAGCAATCCCACAGCCTCGCCCTCTCTGGGGAACTGAAATGATTCAGCCCAAGCAATCCCACAGCCTCGCCCTCTCTGGGGAACTGAAACAATTCAGCCCAAGCAACACCAAAGCTTCGCCATCTCTGTGGAACTTAAACAATTCAGCACACGCAATCCCACAGTCACGTCCTGTCAATTCAGCACACGCAATCCCACAGCCTCGTCCTGTCAATTCAGCACACGCAATCCCACAGTCACGTCCTGCAAGGCGAACTGAAACAATTCAGCCCAAGAGAGAGAGAGTGTGTGTGTGTGTGTGTGTGTGCGTGTGTGTGTGTGTGTGTGCACGCGCGCGTGTGTGTAGTGCGTGCGTACATATATGTAGTGCGTGTGTCTGCGTGCGTGCGTGTGTGTGGAATATCCGTGTGGGCGGGGGAAACGATATACCCTACTGTAATTATTAATACACTCTATCTTTATAAACATATATCAAACAAGCTTATTAAATATGTAAATCACGACGACAGTTCAAGAAATATATACGGCGATGTATGCGTAGGTTTTGTAATGAGTCAAACGTAAGAATATGCCGTTAATATAACACAAACGGGGTCATCTCATGGGCCTAGTACACTGCTCGACGGCAACGGCAAAATCTCGACGGCAAAGCAGCAAACCGCGAGCAAAGCCTAGTACGCAGAGCGCGGCAATCTTCGACGGCATGTGCAAATGTGTCATGTGAACAGTTTGTGGATGCTTTAAAAGATGGCGGTCCTCTCTACATCTATGATAAGTTTTTCTGTCGACATCGTGAATGTTGTCAGGGTTATCAACAGACGGCGCTGTTAAATCAGTCGGAAACGAATTCGTTACCTTGCATCAATGTAACTACGTATTGTTCACATATTTTGTTATGTTGGAATAACATTATAAAAACTGTGTTCCTTCTGCAAATAATGTAATGCTGAACTTCTAATTAGACATGGTATTCACTGGATTACTTAATTTTCCTGAAAATCAAATCAAATGTACACCAATTTAAACAAAAACAATGAATCAGCAATTTTATTTTTACAGTGTTTACATCGGTATATTGGAAAACGTGCAAAGCAGTGGCTACAACAACGCTGATTGGTCATAGCATAAATTTGCCGCGCGGCCTTTTTTGGAAAATCGCTTCTGTTTCAATTCTCGACAATTTGCCGTCGAGCCGTTTGCCGTCGAGCAATGTACTAGGGTCTGTGTTAATCCAATCAGAGCGATTTTTAATTTGCCGTCGAGGTTTGCCGATGCCGTCGAGCAGTTTACTAGCTAACTAGACTCATAATCACATCGTCTCATTACCTGGAAGTGGAGCGGTACCTTTGAAGGTATTGCAAATCCTTGCGATATTGTATTACATTTCCTGAATAGATTTGCAAACAGCCTACCTCTGCCTACCCTTTCCGCTCAATAAATTAAACATTGCAATATTTCATCATCACAGATGTCGCCGTGTTGAGTGTAATTACTAGGTGCAATAACTTAGAATTGTGTGATTAGTGTTACACTGTTACCCGAGTCCGTGCGTCATCCCGGAGTCTTGAGTCTGTACTATCCACACAACCCTATCGAGGGTTAACATTATTGTTAATTATTCTGACATGTTCGACTGAATTAATTGACCAGATTTTGCTATAAATGTTTTCCTATTTTTGACTCTGTGTAGAATGACATTCATTGGTAGTCATTATTATCATCACCTATCATCACCTACCGGACCGGTCACAGTGGTACCACGTCCAACGCCAATATGCGCCAACCCTGTCTGGCTTCTGCAGTGCTCAGCAGGGTTGATATTTCGAAAACATTTTCCCCATCATCCCGCCTATTAATGGGGGAGGGGGGCAAATAACAACATGTCATTTTCTCTTGCCCTCTACTGTATTTAATACGATCATTGTTGTATATGCTGTTCAACTACTGCGACGGATGACGAGACCAAACGAGGAGACCTTGTGGTGTTTTACTGCTGACAACAGCGCTACTCTTGTTTTCTAACGATGTATGTTATTCGTTTTGTGTCATTTGTAGGAAATAAAAGGAGTATTATGAAGCTTTTTTATTTCAAATGTTTTGATTGGTCTCTATTTTTCTGTTTTAAAAATCCACCTCTCGCATCCATAAAGGAGGGTGAAAGATGTTTTCTATTATCTCCAAGATGTTTTCTCATGGATGACCGACAGCAAATTAAAGTTAAATGCAGACAAAACTGAATTCCTCATAATTGGTACTCCAATGCAGCGAGGTAAACTTAATGACTTTTTTCCAAAATGCATCCTGCGTCAAAATATCACAACAGCAGCATCAGTACGGAATCTAGGAGTGACCTTTGATTGCGACTTCAATTTCAGACAACACATATCCCAAATGTGCCCTTGCTGTTTTTATCATATCCGTGATCTTCGCCGCATTCGCCGACATATGTCGCTTTCTGTCGCCAAGACTATCGCAACAGCTATTGTTAGCAGCAGATTAGATTATTGCAATTCCCTCATTCATAATATTGCTATCAAGGATATTTCAAAACTACAACATGTCCAAAATTGTTTAGCAAGGGTAGTCGCACAATCTCCTCGATTCTCCCGCTCAGTGCCACTTCTAAAATCACCGCATTGGCTTCCCGTGCGATATCGCATTATGTTTAAGATCTGCACAATCACCTACCAAGCCCTTTCATCCAAACAACCTAGTTATTTACAATCAATGCTCACACCAGCTAGACAAGTCAGACAACTTCGGTCGTCTAGTTCGAAGTTGCTATTTGTTCCTAGAGTTAAGACAAAGGCTGGAACTGGAGCTTTTTTTTCAGTTGCCGCGCCAAGTATATGGAATTCGCTTCCCGTTAATGTTAAATCAGCAGAAAATATTGTTACATTTCGTCGTCATCTCAAAACCTATCTTTTCAATATCGCCTATCCTCCCTAGCTTCCTAGCACAGCCATCCATTTGTTGACGACTTTCGCCTATCACACGAGTACGAGAATGCTTAATCCTTTGGTTTTGGTGCGCCACTGAGCTCGGATTGTCTGAGGGTGTTGGCGCGTTAGAAGTTATTTATTATTATTAAAACTACGACCGCTCTGAGTGCCTCGCGTTGCCTCCGTTAGTGGATATGTCGTCTGCAAAACGGAGATTACAAAGAAAACGAGACGGAGATTGCGTGCCGAAATCAGTTGGGTGATCATCCAAAAAATATTGCGCCGTACTGGCGAGGTCGATTACCCGCTGCTATGTACAAACAAACCTAAACCAAATAAATTAAATACATTAAATATATAAATTGATTCGTTTCGAAACTTTCACAGTCGTCGTGCACCACGTGATGCAGTGGTGCCGTGGGCGTTATTTGTCGTGTCGTTCATCCACGGATTCGCGCGTACCGTAAAGAAAACCAGTCGCCGGCCATGACGTAAGGACAAAAGAAAACGGTAAGTTCTTATATAGCGCAGTATCTAGTCATTAGGACTGCTCAAAGCGCTTTACACTTTATTCCCTGGTACACCTGTTCAATCGAACACCATCTTGACTTATCTGGGAAACATTCAGCCACGTTGTAATTAATGAGCGAACACCATTCGTACACAAATATGTGAACGAATAGTTTTCGCGCAATAATTGTCTATATCCCCCACTGTCTATAGCCAGGTACTCATTCATACAACTAAGTGAACTGGATTAATGTAGAGTGAACGAATTTTTGGAAGGTTCGAAACGGCTCCACGGGATTCGAACCCGGGTTCTCTCGATTAAGAGTTCGATGCTCTAGTCACTGCGTCACTGCGCTCCGTACACATTACCTCCGTTTAATTACTGGGAACATCACATATTATTGTAACCCTATAATAACAATAACATAAAGACACAAAAGAGCCAGCATGCTTACCCGCTGGTATGCTCACCCGCTGGTCAGTCAGTAGATCAAATGTGACGCGATCGAGGGAGGGACGCAGGCAGACCTGACGCAATGACCAACTGTTGATCGCAGAGGGAGGCGAATGATGATTGACCGCTCTCTTTGTCTAACGTACGCCTACACGTTTAGATGACGACCGTGCCCGTGGTTATATCACCATTGTACACATCCACACGGTGACTATGACCGAATATAGTTATATCCCCAGTGCACACATCTAGATGGTGACCGTGACCGTATAGTGATCCCCACTGTACACATGTAGACGGTTACCGTGACCGCGGTTACATTCCCTATGTTGTAATCACACAGTATACGCCGTGACCGTAGTTTGGCCTAACCAGACACTCTCTCTTTGACACAGGCGCGCAACGGGCGGTTGGTAGCGTGAGGCGAGCAAGTGCCTACGCTGGTCGAGCCGTCGATGGCTGCCCATTGTGACAGGACAAACATACGCCATCCATCACAAACTTAATCAACAACAATTAATTCCGAACGGCGACGGGAGGTGATAAGTGAACAGCGAACGCACGACGTATATAGACGCAATATTTTGGCATGGCATGCAACATCGTACATGGGCACATCGTACGTTTCTTAAAAGGAGGCATTGTGTTTAGTAAGCCCGTAACAACGTTCGCGGTTTGGAAGGTACGACCAGTGACGTGGAAACAAAATCCATATTGGGGGGCTAACGGAGCTTCAACACCACTGAACATTTTTCGCGGCCGCATATCTTCACATCTTCCTTCACCTTGTGACTGTCTCGGTTCGGTTGGCTCGACTGTGACACCAGAAGACGAGGGGGTGCTGTTGAAATTTCGCCACCACGCCGCCTGTTACTGGCGGGGGGCAGAAAACAATATGTCTATCCTACAATTGCACACACCTTTCACAGTCGACAAAAATACACATTAGTGGTCTCATAAAATTTACATTTCCACCCGCCATTGACGCTCGCCATAAAAACAAACATTCACGCTCATATTTAATGGTGGAAGCGCCATATATTATGTCTGTTCCCCAGACAAATTTCAGGAGGCAGCTGCCCCCTTGCCCCCCTGTTCCCGCGTCTATGGGTACGACTCCGGAGCAAGTTCAAATATTAAACACAACACCCCGTTTCAAAACAAGCTCTATTGGCTGTAAGGTCGTGGCTGGGTAGAGTTAACTGCAGTATCCTTTGGTCTTTAATGATGTCCCATTCCTCCACTTCAACGCAGCAGATTTCCTGTTACACATTACTATTTACTACATTTATCAGCAGGGAAATAGGCATCGAAATATATCATTGAGAAGAACATAACATTCCTACAACAGAAAACGAGGTTAGAAGAAAGGTACCCCACATAAGCAAAGGGGCGGCATGGTGGATTGTGGCAGAATGGTTACTGACGATGGTTGGTGGGAGGTAACGATGTCTTGGAGGACACTTGGAGACTTGCTGGTATGAATATATAGAGGAAGGTGAAAGGATTCACGAGAGACGGGACCCTATCAAAACATATCGATGACAGGGTATTATGAGCGTGTGTAATGCCGACGTACGTACGTCGGCTGAAGCAGAACAGCAACACTGACAACGAAAGCAGGGCAGCTGTATGATGAAGATTGGTCGTATTCATCATTTCGTAAACAATCTTTGAGGAAGAACACACACGCACGCACGCTCGCTCGCTCGCTCGTGCGTGGTATAGTGTGGTGTAGTATGTTTTGACGTGTGTGTGTAGTCCAGTTGGAAGTCTCAGGGGGTGCAGTCATAGGAATTTAGGCAGCCTGCGATCACAAAACGTACCCCAGCGTCCGTCACAAACCAACGGCAGCTGCAGTTATCGCCATCCCGTTTCATGCTGTTATTCCATCTCAGCGTTGGTCTTCCTCTTCATCGTTTGCCACCATCTTCTGCGTTTCATGCTCTGTTCGACAGACCGTCTTCGTTCATTCTTTGCACGTGTTCTGTTTATATCATTCCTTTTCCGACTACTTTTATCGTTAGGTGTTTTTTCACGTCAATCTCTTCTCCCAGTTCCTTCACCTTCCTTCTATCTTCTTGGAATATGTGTGTTCTCCGTGGCTGCGTTTACAAAGGAGCGAGGCAACTACTTGTACTGTTTCACCGTCCCACTGTCGTCCTTTTCCACTTCTCTCGATTGGCAACCTTATCCTTCCATGTGTCTTCCTCCTCAATCTTTAATTCTGAAACATATTTTTACACAGTCTGCTATAGACAATGATAACTCAATTTCTTAACATTGTTGATCCCAAATAATCAATCAATCAATCATTCAATGATTTGTCTTTGGAATCACTTGAACTGCACGGCTAAGCTACACTTGGTCACACTATACACTGTCGATGCTAAATGGCAGAACCTTGACCACCGACCGGTAGGCAACTCTATATATTTTTGTCTCGCATTGTACAGATACCACAATGAAGGACTTTAATTGCGCAAGATGAAAGTGTACACAATAAAATAAACCCAACTAAATATTCCACATAATTTTATTGTAACACGTAGTTGTCCTGGTCGCGGTCGGTCGAGTGTCACCCCAGTATCGTTATAGCGTCTCTGCAGGTGATTAACGGTAAAGGGAGCGACTCTGAACCGTCTAGCAACCGCATCTTGGCTCATTCCTGCCATCAGCATGCCAATGGCCTGGTCCAGGGAAACTTAACTCATTCGTGGCATGATGAAAAGTTGCACAAGTGACGCCAATTGTGTCGGTCTTTTATAGCCCTGGCCAAAGGTATGCATTTTTGTATTGCTCAATAGCCACACCCATTAATCTCAAGACTATCACGTGTGTGTAATATTAATTAAGGAGTGGTCAGTGTTGGGAGACGTGGTCAAGATAAACAATTGTTTAGTGGTGCGTCGATGCGTTCCTTCCATATTATGTTTTGGGAACGCAGTTGACATGTCACAAACACCATTACCCGAAAAATACACACCACAACAACAAGTGCACAATTAAAGTCCTTCAGTATATTTTGACATGTATGTAAAATATTCACTTTGAAACATTCTCCCTGTACACCATATTCAACTATTCGTTCAGACGTGCCCTTGGTTTTAAGCTGATGCGGAGTTTATCGGCAGGAGTGGCGATGCAAATGTTTAGACAAGCAAATAAGAGGGTCGTCACGATCAAGTGTCCTGAGTTGGCCTGAGCGTTTTAGTAGGCCACCTCTTCGTGGCGGCATTTAGTACTTTGTCAAGATGTTTATTTAGTCACATTTCGTTGATGTACGTAGGTTCTATGCTGACGATCTGAGTCACTCCAATGATGATTGATTAACATTTAATAAAATAAGTAATGTGTTATAATATATATACACATTTTAGATTATTGTGAAAGTGTAAAGTGCTTTGAGCAGTTCTAAGGATTGGATGCTGCGCTATATAAGAAATTACCTTTTTAATGTTCATATATGTTATTATATTAAAAATGGTGTATTTTGGCAGCACCATCAAGAACTGCTGTAATTCTAGTAGGTTATACGAATAATAATATATTCAACATATTGCAATGGAAACAAGTTTTATTCAATAATGACTAGTCAATTAATCCCCATTGGCATGCACGTAGGTCAAGTACGCTATTTACTGCATGAGGTAACATTTAAAACGACGCATCGAATGCACTTCCAAATGTCTGCGTCCGCTCGACTGCTTTAATTATAGCACGATGGCAGCATTCGACATTTCCTTTGTAATTAACTTCATTCTAAACGTGCATATTAATTTTAACCAGTGCTATAACTAGCACGTTCTTCGCATTCAGTGATAAACAACAGGTAAGCTTATATCTTGCCGAATCTGACACGCCCCGGCTGGGTTATTATCCGCGAAGGTCAGACGGATGATGAAGCATTGCTTGGTCACGATACGAGGAACAGGACGTATGTTTCGAACTAATCCGACGTAGAGGTCCATCATTCATCCATACCACTTGTCGTACGAACACTATATAATTTACCTGTCATTAGGTATGTCTGTAAACTGAGTGCAAACATATTGGTCTCTTTGCAATAGTTACCATCTTTATTTTCAGAATATCGCGTCTTCGTCCATCACAGAGATGCCGGAGATGAAATCAAAAGAAGAAGATGGGGATGGATTGGTCACACGCTCCGGTAACCAGCGTCAAATATCGCTAGACAAGCTCTGACCTGGGATCCCCAAGTCAAATTGAAAAGAGGCCTGTCGAAGAATACTTGGTGACGCCAGAAAGATGAGATATACCTGGAAGCAGCTTGAGAGAAGTGCCCAGGACAGAGGACTCTGGAGATTTGTCGTCGACGGCCTGTGTCCCAGGAGACGCGATGGGCATAAGTAAGTAAATTGATTACAGACTACAAAAGTAGATCACCATAGCGGTGCGGTTATGCCCGACCTCTCCCGAGTGGCGCGGTGAGTTTATAGCGGCTTACGCGGCGTCAGCAAGGCGAAGACGATGACGTACCACGTATGTCCAGGACGGTTTAGAGCAGACTTTGTGAGCGAGTTGGTCCAGCAGAACATTACGTGTGCACTGCTCTTTTTTTCACTGTCAACAGCGAGCGATGTTCGCCTTCATTCTGCCTGCCAGTCGTCGCCGAGCTTCGAGCAACGAGTGATGGTGCAATAGAGGTAGTGCCGACAAGTATGTACGCTAGGGGTAGCGATAGATGCGCGCGCACCCCATTGAGAGAAGTTTCGCTTGAGGAAAAATGGTTACGCTCGAACAGCATCCTGCCCCAGTCTTTCGATGTCATGTTCCACATGAAAAAAGCTCCGACTGAGATCCCAAAAAAAAACAACCTGCGTGCATGGTCGCTGATTGTTAACAAATGACCGACCGACCGACCGACCGACCGACCCCATTTGTATGTAGGTATATTATTGTTTTATTCACGAATAGCTTACGAACATATTATGCACACGTATGTGCGTGCGTGCGTGCGTGCGTGTGGGTTGGAATATGCGCTCTCGCGCTTTGACAATATTTCTTCAGTGCAAACTTTGTTCGCGCATTTTGTCCTCCGAAATATTTGTCGAGGGCTAAATTGACACCTATAGTGAACAGACTTTGAGGGTGAGTACGAACCCCCGGTGAGGTAACTTAGTTCCGTGTAGGAGAAATAGAGATAGTTCCTTGTTTAAGACGTTCGACATCACTCCCTCGACTGCGAAAATCTCAAATACTACCCACTCGACCGCGAAATCTCTAACATTGCCCCAAATCTCCACCAACACTAACCCCAGGCCTGCGACCGAGAAAATCTCCAACACTACCTCCGACACCATAAAGTGTTCAAAGCAGAAAATGCACCCAACAAAAAAACCCTGCAAAGACACTGTATGCTTATCGGGTAGTTCATCGAGGCTCACGCCTATGGATCTTCAACTAGCGAGTTAAACAGCACCCACGTGTGGAAGACGTACATTCCTATTCTGTGGTCACCAACTCTTGCAGGTTTAAAATTCCCGTAGCTTAGACCATAGGCGCGGGAACGGGGGCGGAGGGCAACGGGGCAGCTGCACCTCATGCGATGTTGTTAGTGGATGGGTGCATGCATATATATTCACCCCATCACACCCCAGTCTACGGGCATGTTTTAATAGACCTCCATATCGACAATGCCATATTTAGGACGGGGATTGTACGATGCCCCTTTGGTAATGTAGTTTTATTTTGTTTCCTATATTTATTTATATAATCTGCAGTATGGGCTGTTCGCCTCGCCCCCTCCTAAATCCAAATGACAACCTAATAATTATTAGTGTCGCCATCTGGCGGTTTGATAGATGTTAACTTGTACAATATAATTTCAAGCTGCTTAAGATTATTTAGAAGAGCATGTTTGTATAATTTAAGCCAACGCATGGTTACTAGACAGTATTCTCTAGTTCTGTCATACAAAACAGGTACGTAAAAGCAATATAACCTACAACCGTGCAGGTATAAATACAAAAATAAAAAGCAGTTATTCTTATTATTAATTTATTACAATGCGTATTTCCGGAAATAAACTACACCGCATTGCGCAGAAACACCTGTTATTATCGCATCAAATTACAGCTCTGATTCCTTAAATAAATCTGGTGAAGGCTGTATAATAGTTCCCGCCGTTCACTTTTTGCGTAAGTAAGAATGATAAGCATGTGGCACGCGACCCTTTGAACTTCGACCGCATTCTAAGCACGCCCATGCGAAACGATCCAATGAGATATCAGGAACACGTCACATGGCTACAGCGGACATTCCATCATTCCATTCATTCTTGATCAAACTGACGGAGCGAAACACAATATTGCAATAACGTTTCGTGTTGTTAGGTCGATTCGGAGTTTGCAGGGACGATTCCTTTAGTTTGATGGCATACTGAGCGGCACCTCTTCGCTGTCAATACGCAGGCTGGTACGTAGAAAATTGTCTGACCGATTTTTGCACTCTTATGTTTGGAAGCGGTTGTATTTTCGCGTTCCGCTTCGAGCGTGTGACACTCCAAGCCTAATCGCTGTTGGTATGTGGTCGTTTCAGAATTAATTTAGCGCCGTCGAAAGACGCTGTGTTCACAACAATGGAGACGCCACTAGATGTCCTGTCCAGGGCGGCTTCGTTGATAGAAATCGATGAAGCGAAAGGTAGGTCGTATATTTTATGCTTGGCATGTTTAATCTGATGTGTTTTATATTAGACTGCCTAGCTTACTAGCCGAGAATCTGTCATTCTCATGGCGTGAGTAACATACGTTGGTATGCATGCCCTGTCACGCATCAACACCACACAGAATCTGTGACAGTGAAACTCCCCGTAACAAACCAATGTGCAACATTCACTCGCATTTTCGTCTACATAAATTATTTATAATTATGATCATATGAAATTGTATCAATCTCTTAGACTTAGTCTTAGTCTTAAACATAGACATAGTCATAGCTCCAACTACTAGTCCTAGACCAAACCTGCTGAAGTTCAGGCTTTAGTAATGTTAATGATAATTGCAGTTATTTTTACAAGTGGAATGGAAAATACTGAAACACAATCACTGCCAATGGTTTATAATTATATATATTGAAATTTCAACAATATTTACCAATCAAGGTGCCAAATTAACCCATTAGACCCCAGCCAGTTATATTGGCATGTGTCCCTGTTCCCCAGGCTGCTGCCACAGATCTCAACATTTCTGGGTGCCAGCAGTTTGTAAGCTGTATCTTCAAAATTATTGATTTTCTATAATTGCAAGTTTAGTTTAATTTGATCTCCATTGAATTATCTTTAAAATGATGTGACTGTGGTGTTGATTGGTTAAATATATGTTGTTATTTATTGGTGACAAACGTAGAAAATTTATATTCTGGACAACTATAGAGTGGAATATCATACATTTTATTGACATCAAATGCATTCTACTGTGTATTTACACTTGCCATGCCTTGCTTAGACATGAAACAATATAAATCAATTCACTTTGTATAAGTATAGACAGCAAACACAGCTTTATAAGTCTTCTATCTTGGTTGCTGTCAATTTTACATATGGCTTCTGTGTCGCGTCAAGGTCACTCGTCAGTGTTGACATAGTGATCACTAGCATATTGACACCTGAAACAACCAAATGTTGACTATTAGAACAATTGAATTAGAATACGTACCCTTTTATTCTAATAAAAAAGACATAATTTTCATATAGTAACATAAAATAAACAATAGTGTCCGTGCCGAAAACTAAACTGACGGTGACCAAACTTGAACAACGAAACATAAACAAAACCCAAGGCCATGTCATCCATTTTATCGCTAATTCAGTTGCCTTTCGAACGTAATGTCAACTTACCTTTAGTTTAGTGTCAGAAATGTCCCATCCTACGAAATAATAGCGCAAACTTCGTCATTAGTAAACAACTACGATGTCCAAGGCGCCGCCATTTTTGAAGGTCCACAGGTGGCGAACTTCTATTGCAAAAAACTCAATTTTTTTCAATATAGCCCATAATGTTAGTTGAATTTTGACAAGACTTGGTAACAATTTATTTTATACAATGAGGAGGCTCACACTATGGGGTAATAACACTGTGTGACTACACTGGTTACATTGAACACATTAAAACCTAGTTGTTTGAATTGTATTAATTATATTATATAATAATTTGCTATTTTATGTTTAATAGTAATGTTAAGTTTGTTAAAAATAAAAGTCCAAATCTTGAGCAAGTTCCTTCCCTCAATGTTGCTCCAGTTCACTCAGCTGTACAGTGGTGGATATTTGTGTATGAATAGTTTTCATGCAGTGATTGCATCGTGGCAGAATGCTTTCCAAAGAAGTCGAAATGGTGTTCAATTGAACAAGTCTGCCAGGAGGTAAAGTGTAGTATTGCACTTTGACTTGAGCAGTCCTACTGGACACTGCGCTGTATAAAGACTTACCTTTCCTTTTTTAATTTACACAATAAAAATATACTTAAATTAGGAAACAAACACAGGTAGACTAGTGCAGTATGTAAAACATGCCTCCATATATTTATTTCTGGAAGCCAAAATGTAATTGATTTTAAAAACCTCTTTTAAGATGAAATACATGTATATCAACAAATATATGATGTTTTATTAAATTAAATATTTATGAATGCACATTTTTAAATGGACCATATTTTTGGTTAATAATGTGCATTTTACCATCATAATAATATAACACCTTTCAATGCGATAGTGCCATAGATACTCAGAGACTGCAACACCATGACATTGACAGCCAGCAGTAATCGAGACAGTGTAGGCTAGTTTCTGTCAGTGTGAAGCAGGTGTGTAGCGAGTAACGTGTGCAATTGGCGTAACGCAAACTATGTCGCTTGAGGCCCACTAAACCTGCCTAGTGTCATGGAATGCCTCAATGTCCCATTCAATGATATCCTCCTGTGGGGGTGGTTCTGCAGAGGCTGTCATTGTTCATCTTTCAACACCACATTCCTGACCTTTTATACACCCGTCCAGGAAGTACACTTTCACACATCGTACTAAAACTATTGGTCAGAATGTTTCTTGAAATTCGCTGTTTTGCATACATGTTAATTTATTTTGTATTCTTTATTCAGCTTACCGGTAGTTATCTAACGCTATAGTTTTAACATGTTGACAGTTTATGTTTAAATTAATAAAAACAAATATGTCAGCTTAAGCAATTGGCTGAACAATAAATATGCTGATGTCTTACTGTAATTCGTGTTTACATAAAAATTATGAACTTGATTGGTTAGTTTTACTTGGGTTTTGAAAGTATTTGCAACTTTGTGGGGACACAAATTACAGGTTTCAGCTGTCACCGTGCATCTGCGTTTCTTTGTAGCAGTGCAGGCCGCTTCCTACGTATTTTGAGCTGAATAGACATTCCTGGCATAGCACACAACCAGTGGATCGGTTTGCAGCTAACAAAGTCCTTAGAAACATATGCACTGCTTATTCTTGGGTTTGGTTAGGTTGACGTAAGGATTAGGAAGATATTGTCAAGCAGCACAATTTTTACAAATCATTATGTCAATGTTTGCACAGTGATATATGATAATGATATATGATAATGCTTATGAAGAGATAATGTTGACAACTTGATGAATACAGCTTATCGATTTTGAGATTGACCAACCTTTTTTTGATATGATGTGCCTTTGAGCTTGGTTTCCAAGGATTTAGGTGCAACAGACGTTACCTTGTTACTATTAATTAATACAACCAGTATATATATATGTAATTGAACATACTGGTATATTAACTAAAATTGCAAGGAGCTTTGCCATCTATTGTAATTAAGTTTTAGTAGTAAAAGTATTGTCGGTTCTGGTTTTGATGGATCTGCATAATTATGGACGCTACAAAACTTGTAGAGTTGCGTGTTTGAGGAAAGAATTGGTTGAGTTGTCACATCGTGCTGCACTGTAGCGGTACTGTCAAACAGTGCTGTAATCTACCCAGGATGGGGTGAATCCGTCCTGTTTGAGTAATGATGAATTGATGTACAGACAGGTGATGGTAAACGAATGCACCATGGTAAACACGGGTGAAATGTAATCCTTCAATCATACAGCATCAGTATCATGAGATATGATCCTCTGTAGTGTATCCGTAATGGTGAAATATGATCCTCTGTAGTGTATCCGTAATGGTGAGATATGATCCTCTGTAATGTATCCGTAATGGTAAGATATGATCCACTGAGTGTATCTATTATGGTGAGATGTGATCCACTGTAACTAGTGCAGTGGCATTTGATGAGATATGATCCACAACAGTACATAGGTAATGGTGAGATGTAGTTCATAATATTTTGTGTATTGGTTAGTAATGGATTAATCATTGGAAATGATTATGACTCTTATGAGTCAAAAAGACAGTCATCTACCAATAAATCGGGAAACATTATCCCAACTTATTGCATACATGATGGTGATATATTATCCACGACCCACAGAAACTAAGTAATAGTAATAGGAGACATGATCCTCAGAAATGTATTAATGAAGAGAAATTATTCTTGACACTTATTGCATCAGTAGTGGCAAAAAATAAGTATTAAAGCATTGGTAATAGCAAAACAAGATCTTCATTACGCAATATTTAGCTTGACATGTACTTTAATAGTTTATCATGTTTGAATTATATAATGTTACATATCATATGTAACATATATATTTGTTTACATTCATGTATGTTGTCAGAAGATATATATGAGTTTGAACATGTTGACAATGTTTCACTCAGTACTTTCACAACTTCAAGGTACACGGTCTATTACTGTTATATGAGGCTTAACTTATTAGGGCATGCTTTAGAAAATTAATGATATGGATTTATAACTGAAATATTAAGTAATTATAACTACAATGGATACATTTATTATTATATATATTTATGGGTGATCGTAGAGTGGGACTAATTTCGTAAATACTTTAGAAAAATAACTTGGGACTGTCACGGGGTATCCATAATTGTGAGGTGTTCATAAAGTGAGGTACAATTGGTCGTGAACACCGAATAACAGACACCTGTATATTACAAAACATCTCTAAAGTAGTGTTAACTACTTTACAAAATTCTACAGAGCATTATGCTTTATAGACAGACATCGTGTGACTCAAGGTATGCAGCGTGGGTATTTTAGACAGTGAATAACAGCGCACAAGACACTATTTCTTTTTGTAATGATAATTCTTTGGCGGACCATTGCTGAGCGCATACTTGGAAGTTTTTCCTTTGTCACATAGAGTGCTCTGTCTGACAGTTCGCTGTGGCAACTTGCCAGAAGACATAGGCATGGTAATATTGTGTTAATATTCAGTGTGGAATTATGCCTCACCAGAGTGCATCAAATTTAAGTACAAGTAACACCTTTTAGTAAATATGGTTATTTACTAATTACATAAAACATGTTTACCCACATTGTCATTTAATAATAATAATGACAAACTTCTATAGTGCCTAAATCCCCAGGATCTGAGCTCAGAGGCGCAACATACAAGAATCATTGGGCAAAATCGTTAACAGGGACAAGCAAGAATCGTCATTAGAGCAAGGGACCGCCGAAGGTTAGGGTGGGAATGCAATTTCAAATAAATAAGTCTAGTTTTTTATGGAAGGTATTTATAATCTCAGATGATTTTAAAGCGATAGGGAGTTGATTCCAGATTTTGGGTGCAGCTACAAACAACATGTTTGCCGATATTAAGCTTGGTTTTCGGAACAAAAAGTCATTGTGAAACAGACAAACACGAGTTTTCAGTGTTTTACATTTAACGTTTATTTTTTATTATTACAAATCATGGCAGAAAAATGGGAAAAACCCATTGCATGGAATAATGGTACTTAATGGTATTTTGTTTGCTCATTCATAAAATCAAGTGTGATAGAAGTACAGATTGGTGAAGATTCATGTCTTTGTTGAAGTGGGAAATTTTCAGTTAATTATTTTTATTCAGAGCTCATAAATTTCCCATTATACGGTTGCATCCCTTGGTTCAGGGATGTCCACCCGCCCAAGACCAGAAACTGTACCACACCCGGCAATTTTTCCTTGGGTCAGAATGCATGTTTTTATCACTTAAGCAGGTACGTCGACATTCCATCTTATTGTTAGATGCTAGTCTGGTTACAACAAGTTCAGACTCGCACACAGTTTGAAATGAGACTGCTCATGCACATAACAATTGCTTTCAGGAAACTTGATCCCGCCATTGAAATTCTTGAGGAGGAAATACTCAGCGACTCACACTGTTAGGTTATGGAATCTGAAAACTTCAGTATGAGTTAGTGCGTTGTTTGTCGTGGGCAGTAACTTGTGTAAGAATATAATTATGTATTCAGCATAGTTGCGAGTCATTGCTGGATGACGTGACGGCCGAATAACTTGTGTCCAGTCATGCATGCAGTCACTGCACATAATGTAGTGGTATTTAGATGGCTCACTGTGGCGTCATCACCAGTAATGTCTGCTCTCCTGTTGGTGCTAGACGGGGTGGGTGGACCATACAGAGGGTTGTGACCCTTCAGAATGTGGGAAGTCCTCCAGAGAGTATGAAGCCCTCCAGAAAGTATTAAGCCCTCCAGAGAGTATCAAGTCCTCCAGAAAGTATCAAGTCCTCCAGAGAGTATCAAGCCCTCAGATAGTATCAAGCCCTCCAGGAAGTATCAAGTCCTCCAAAGAATGGTGTGAGCTCTAAATGGTGAAGAGCCCTCCAGGGTGTGTGGAAAGGTCCAGAGGGTGGGGACCCTCAAGGGGGTGGGGACCGTTCAGAAGGTAGTGTTGTGCTTTTGTGGTTTACCTTTTTAGCTTTCATTAAATTAATATTTGGGCAGTGATATAGTAGTATAGTCACATAATGATTTTATGATAACAAACTTTACGTTATACCTTTGATGAGTCAATGTATATGATTTTATTATAACAAAACGTACTACTACTAGCCTTGATTATCCAGGCACCGTGAGGTAGCAGCATTGTCCCATCACTACGGCCTGGATTATTAAACTCCAGCCAATGTTACCGGTAGGGAGCTTTACCCCAGATTCGGGTAGAGACGATGATTGGCTCTCAGGCCAGTTATGAAATAACAAATTAAATAAGGATACTCTTTTATCAGATAATACTATACTATAACAACTATTCAACATTAAACTTATATTGAAACATGTCACACAAAAATAAACCGACTTTAACCTTTTTTCGTAGTTTAATGCCTTTTAATCACATGTATATTCATTAGATGGCAGCTCTCATGGCGTAACATTCAGAAGGGCCATTCAGATCCAGACTATCGTTCTGGCAAAGTCACGCAGCCAGGCGAGAGTCGGTTAAGCGAGACTAAACCTGTACGTTGTTCCTTCTATGAGTCATTTTAAATATGTTTATAGAGTCAGTGGACATGCCTGAATTATGCCTCACTTCATTATTTATACAAACATGGCTTCTTCTTTTGTCATCCCTACTTTTGAAATTTGCAAATGAAAACCCCTGCACCTGCTACCCGGTCACCCCACCGGTGGGGCAATCACCCATGTAGCTAAGTGTGTAATTGGAGAAAGAGCACCTTCAAGCGTCTGGAATGGCCCTATGAACAAGTACCTTTAATGACAGTGAATGACTGACCACAGGTGTACTCATGTCTTGGCACAATTAACTCCAACAATGGGCTTCAACATAGCTGACATTTCGCAGTTGTTACTTAGAACTTGCTCGGTTGTAACTTTGTTACTGCGGTAGACTCTTCTTGTTGCTGCACTAGTTTTTCTTACTGTGGTACAGCATTTTGTTGCGTGTTATAAATATTAAGGTGGCACTAATTTGTTCTGCATATATTATGCTGGGATATATTGGGTACAAGATAGATTTGATTTTCTCACAAAATAAATGGCATTTGTGAGGAAGTACATGTTCAGTGTTTAGCTCATGCACTGCAGGTATGTCAGTGTTGCCAAAATAATATAATATTCGAGATGAGGTATTCCATTTGAATGATCCATGTTAATTAGAATACATGTATTATATACTTGAAAAAGCCATGATAAGAGTTATTTATATTTTATATTTATATCCATATCAATTATGCTGGCTGGTATCCGATGTGTACTTGTCTAGGAGACACAACAATGATGTACTGTTATAACAGCTAATTTGAAGCCACTAATTCTCTGGTTAGTTAAAGTAACCACTCCTTGCTATTTTGTTCAATGAATGGCAGGCATTGTGAAGCCATGGTAAAGTTGGGTGTGGTCTAGTGTCTCTACACGTCCACACCATCGGTTTTGTTTAACTCCGTTGCTCTTGCATTCTTCCGTTCCTATTCAAGTTACTGCACCAAAGGTGTGGCTGTTTGCTTCTTCCTAAACAATTTCCACACTTAACTGCCCCTATTAGGTAGACAGGGATGATCAATGGTGGACCCGTCAATAACTAGTCATTGTGTTTGCCGTTTGTTGATTTCTGCTCAGACCATTGCCCTAAGGCTGAGCAGTTTGAGGTCAAATTGATGAAATGTAGTCCAAGTTTGTGTACAGGATTCACATGAATCAGGTGAATTTTAGACAAGCGTTTTTGGACACATTTATAGTTTAGAGTTTCAGATGCCAGTTTTTTTATTTACATAGATTGAACAATATTTTCACTAAAGTAGCAGTAATTTTGAAAATAATTTTGCCAGTAGCAATGTAGATTTCTTTTTAATTTTCTGTGTAGGTGAACAATATGAATATAGGGTTAATAAAATCATAAAATTATCTACTTCTCCAAAGTACAAATACAGAATAAAACTTGAAGGATTCACTTGTCTCCGTACAGTAATTCACCTGTCCGTACAGAAACTTGTTTGTCCCATGGCAAAGGGACTTTCAAAACCGCTACTCCATAACAAATGAACAAAAAACATTTTTTTAAATATTAATTTTTAGTCTGTGTTCCAAATGTCTCAGTTGTCCCAAGGACAACCAGCAGAAACAGCTGCACTTATCCGATAGTTATTTCTCTTGTCACAAACAGTTGGACAAGCAAGAATTTTGAGTCCTGCGAATGGCAATTGCATGATATTGGCAGTGAGCTGGTTGAGCATGTTCTGAAGTCAATCTGTGCAGCTGTGTCAGGCTATATTATGCGAGGTATTCGTGAAGAGATGTTTCAGTCAGCACCACATGACAACACCTGGGTCTATCTGTCGTCATAGGATTGCTTTGTTCTCTGTCCACTCTGTTCGTCAGCGTCATTGCCTCATAAGTTGTGTTCTTGTGGAACCTGATTGTTTGCACCAGCTAGTGGATGTGTGCAGTGCAACGCGAGGTGAGATGTTCTTCCAGATCTAGTCAGATTGGGTATTTGGAGTGAGCTTTTGCCATATCTGACGAACATTTTTGTTTTACATTTCTGGTAATTATCTTACTTTCACGCTACGTTATTTATTAATTTTAACTTGTCTTTTATTTCACTTCTCTGTTTAAATTTTAAGTTTATCTAATGTATCAATTTGGCTTGGTGGTTTCTTTTTAAGTGATATTTATATTTAGCACATTTTTATTTTACCTTTTCAAATTATTTAAAAACAACTTTTGTTTTGTTGCTGCCATTGAGCATGTTTTTAACCCAGCTACATAGTGCATTACAAACGAGTACTATTAATACTACTACTACTAACACCACCACTACTACTACTAATTATACATTAAACATCAAACAACTGATCTCCTGTAGGTCACCTGTGAACATGACATACACTATTTGTTTTTAGAAAACATTCTTCCTGAAATCTCATAAATTTGTGCATGACGTCTGGCGAGTAACGCATTTGACTTTCTCCTTCCGTCTAATAGCCACTGTGTTAACACGCGCACATTCATTGACTCTATTTTAACCACTAACCAGCTTCTTCAATGCAAAAATGTTCGGAAAAACCCCTTATGTCATTGTGACATACTTTCTAATGGATAATGCCAGGTGAATCATTATTGCGGTTGTAGGATGGTTAAGTGTTATTTTATTGCAATAGGTAGTCATTTTTAAATGTGTATTGAGCAGAATATTCCACTGTTGTTCGTGCGTAAATGTTAAGCAATAAGAAAGATCCAGGTTGGTTTGTGTTTTAGTAATGTATGAAAAAAATTAGAAACGTTTGCATTATGATGAAATTTGAAAAACAGCTACCTAAGCATCTTTGTCACCCAACAATCATATTACAGATATCTCAAAGACTTATTATAAAAAATGATTTTGCAGGTGCCCTTATCAGCTAATAAAGTTATAGGGGTCAGCCCACTGTTGGTTTTCCCATAGGCGACCATGTTAACGTTTTGTCTGATTATAAGAAAACGTGACCTATAAAATGTCTTAAACTTCTCACGTGCTGTTATTATCATCTCATTGACATGCCGATAGATTTTAACAAAAATTGCATACTTCCAGCTCTCGTAAAATGCCTGTATGTATGACACCCGTCAATATTTACAAATGCCAGCAAGAAAAGCAAGTCACACAGGCAAATTGCTGCCAAATATCCTTCCGCTTATTCAAATCATCTAGAAATCCACCATTTTACAGTCAACACCTCCTACAATCACACATGAAAATCTCCCTACTCAAATGCACTTATGTCACAGCATGTGAATTTTGTAAAAAAAATCATTTCTCAAAAATACACTGCATTTTTCTTCTCTCACACACTGTGTTGTATTTTTTTTTTATTCATGCACGTGTTTGTTTTTTATACACATTTCAAAAGAGCCACCCTACTTGACAGGGCACCGTGTGAATAAGCATTTCACTGTCGGACAATTTATAATCTAGCACAACATTCTCAGGTGGCACGTATGAACTCCTATAACAGTTTTCCAGAAAGTCCAATATGTGTTTTATAAGAATATTCAATACAGCGAGATGTTATATGTTACATTCAAATTTATATTGATTTTATGACCTTGTGCCCTATTTACAAAGGTAAATATCAACAAAAAGTCACCTTAGGGTGTGAATTCTCAAAAGGCCAGATGTCTTATGCAATTCAATTGCATAATATTACACAGCCTAATTAGCAGACATTGCCACTTGCTTGATTGGCCAGAAGGTCCTGCCAGTAGACAGTATCTGATAACAGTCTCAGGCTACAGCCGACTCCTCCAGCTAGTCACTGTCATCAGGCTTCATTAGGGTCAATGACAAGATCTTCAAGTGTGTTTAACTAGCAGAAGTAAACAAAAAAGATTGATGGATCATCCTGCTGCAATGTCATTAGTTCATTTTCATACAGATTTGCAAATTGAGGCTTAACTAGTAGCATACACATCCCACCCCCCTTATAAGACATGTGTTCCGACACTGCGATTTGGACTTGCAGACTGATGAGAAGTCTGTAATATCCAAAAATGGTTTATCCCGTTCAACTGTTGTTTTGCCATACATATATTATCAGTGATTGTTTCAAGATATTTGAAGTAAAATGCGTCCTCCATGATTGTGCAATGACAATAGCATGCTTCCGTTGCCAGGGTCTTTATTGGGGTCAGCCCACTGTTGGTTTTCCCATAGGCGACCATGTTAAAATTATTATAAGAAAACGTGACCTATAAAATGTCTTAAACTTCTTACGTGCTGTTATCATCATCTCATTGACATGCCGATAGATTTTAACAAAAATTGCATACTTCCAGCTCTCGTAAAATGCCTGTATGTATGACACCCGTCAATATTTACAAATGCCGGCAAGAATTACTCCGCAAACAGGTCACACAGGCAAATTGCTGCCAAATATCCTTCCGCTTATTCAAATCATCTAGAAATCATTTTACAGTCAACACCTTCTACAATCACACATGGAAATTTCCTTACTCAAATGCACTTATGTCACAGCATGTGAATTTTGTTAAAAAAAATCATTTCTCAAAAATACACTGCATTTTTCTTCGTGTGCAACGGACAGGAAGTCTAACTAGAACATGACCCCAATAGTAATGTACACGCCAATGAATATAGTTAATGCATTGTTCACAAGGTGGCGCTGGTGTCATGTGGTAGTCATACCAATGACCACCAGGTGGCATCACTTTGTATCGGGCTTAAGAGTGATCACTGTTGTAGCAATGTTAGTTGGGTAGGTTTACAGTTATAATGTACCATAACTTAATAATGAGTTTGTTTATTGAGTAGCAGTTTATAAAAGGCAAAATATGATTTGTCTACTGTTGTATTCCTGACTTTGTTATAACACAAGCTAGTTTTCCACAAATAAGATTTCTAAATTATCAGTTTTGTTAGACTACTATTATGTAAGCAAGCTAGACTATCACTCTCTTTATCGCGTTGTCTGACAGAGCTTGGAAAAATGGGAGAAAAAGCTGGAATGTCTAAAAAAAAGCTGGAATGTCTATGACAGCCTTTATCCAGAGTGAGCAGTGCAAGGGTCCTTTGTCACTTGTGCTAGGCAACAGGCTAATGCTGGTACCAGACTACCAGTGTCAGCCAGGGATGGGTCCTGTTACATAACTGTAATGGATTACAGGCAAAATATTGTAATTGTAATTGATTGCGGTTGATTGATTGTGTATAATTGGATCCAGACATGGTCCTAAGGTCTGTAACCTGAACTTTATTATTTTTAATAACTTTTAACACCACATTTTGCCGAGCTAAACATACATTTAGCTGTGTTGCCATTCCAGATGTTAGCCTTACAGTTCTGTCTTTTATATGTAACATTTTCCTCACATTCTACTTCTGGATAGTAAAGATACCACCATTATCTGTGTGTTGTCTGTGTCGTCAAAAGTTTGATAGATTGAGCATATTTGGGTTTTATGGTCACAATGTGAGAGCAGGCAATTTGTTTGGGTGGAGCATGTTTTCAGCGGGGCCAAGTCAAATTTTTGTGGAGTGTTATATAAACATGGTAGGTGAGAAATGTAACATTTTGCAAATTTATAGTATTGTTATGCAAACTGTTGCTGCTATCGGATACTGATAAATAGGTTATCACTAGTGCCTACATAAACAGAATGCAGGAGGGTCTTTAGTGAACAATGCAAAGAATCAAAGAAATAGTTCAATAACGGCTTACATCTATGTGTTGTACTACTAAGCAATAATACATTTGAACAGCATTATTTTAAATTATTGTTAGATGAGACCATTGTGTCTGATTATTAAACACATTGACTGATGTTAATCCAATAAATCTTATTGTTGAAACTAATTATATGTAGAGATTTTTTTGTAGAAGTACTAGACGCAAATATTTATACTGACATACATTTTTTATTTTTTTATTTCATAACTAAACAACATTATCCATGTCTTATATTTGCATTGTACAAATATAAACTTGTACCAGTTTATATTTAGGCACATGCAGTAAATTCAGTAATAACAAATTGTTGAACAGACAAAAAACACTACATAATGTTTAATCGAATGAAGCTAAAACAAATTTAGTTGCTTTCTGGAGTACAGTTCTGTGTAGTTGGATATAGGTTTGCTTGTAATTGGAAAAGGGTTTATATTAACTCAGTCAAACTGAAAAGACAAGCTAAAACACACAGTAATAGTGTTGATTCTACAGACTGTGTTTGTGTGAGTCCTTGGGAGATTTTAGAACTGTTTTGTCAAGAATTCATGGACTGTCCAAGCAGATAATCACAGTTTTTTTAGAAGAGATGCCGTCCAATTTTTTATAACATTGGTCTGCTTTTTGCCTGACTGTGACTGTTTATTCGGTTGTATCCATTTTTCAGTTGTGTGACTCGTGTCAGCTGTGGAATTGGGTGATAAGATGTGGCGGGTGGGTTTCTTATAAATAACCTGCACATTACAAGAGCCTAATCACATAGGACAACATGGCCGCACATTCCAGCTCTTGGTGACTTTCACTGCGTGTGGTATATGCATTCTTTTCCTGATGGTTTATGTGTTTTATTGTTGGGGGTCCACTCAAATTGTCAGTGTGAACGGACATGACACATATGTATGCATATTTATTCTATCAGCAATATAAAATTAAAATATTAATACAGTGTCATATTACTGAAACTGTTTGTATTAAATTTGGTAATTTCATGCCTGTATTTGGAAATTGCAATGGACAAGTAACAAATACGTTAGTTGTCTTTTTTATCCCTGTGTTGTTTGCTACATGACATATGAGATTATCTTTAAATATAGATTTGATAATAATCGTAATACCCGTAAATTGTTTGCCCGGAAACAATTTACCTCAACCATTGAAAGCCAATCGAAGGAATTAACTCAAGCAAGTCTTTTATAACTATAGCAAAGTTGTTTTAGCTGATAAATCTTGTAGTTATTGAAAGTAATCTTAGTTGCGGTCACAAGTTGAAGTTGCCAGGCAATTACAATAATTTAAATAGAATATATAACTGCAAGAATACGACATTTGTAAATCTACTACACAGGTAGTAATAGTTAGGGTGGAGTCAGATATTGAGCACCGTACTATAGTTGAGAAGACTTTCAAGTGCCCCTTGTAGCCCCTTGAAGGTTGAGGCCCAATAATGACTTGTAGTACACACATACTTGTCTGTACACCGAAGATAGTGTGAGACGTCAGACCATGATCGTGAGAAGTGGCCGCCAGTTATACACTGAGCAGAACCAATGACCAGTCAATATAAACATTACATGTAGACCATTGTGTCCAACTATGCCGACGATGACAACAATTCATCACGAGTGCTACTCTTCAGCTTGTCTGACCTTAATTCATTACCAGTTGGAAATAAACATGTATTTTATCATTTTAGCAAATGAATTGTTTTAGTAGATTCCCACGGTTCTATCACAAACATTTTGAGGCACATTGGATGGTCAATAGTTGTACACGCAATGGCAATTGTGAAGTGTTTTAGACTTTGTTAACTCCAACTTTGCTGTAAACTTGAATATCAGTCCTAGCTGGAAATTCAAATAAACCATAACAGCGTGATAAGGCTGACATGTTTGATTATCCTAAAACAATTGCATAAATGCTTGTGTCTATTGTAGAGAGCTTTCCATTGCATGATACAGACATTGTAATTCTGAGGATTTGTATATCTAGTAAGAAGGCACCTTTGATGGTATTATTGAGTTTTGTTATTGTTTTCTCTTGATTTCCTAGTAAATAGTAAGTATGCTAAATTTAGAAGATATTTGTTGAGTGCGATAGTCGTCAGTGGTAAGTGTAGGGCACTTCCTTCTAATGCAGAGTCATCAACGTTGTCACTTGTGGGAAGTACTTGCAGTTTGTGCCATGTTATGTACAGCAACTTGTCGGAATAGTTGAGTTATGAAAGACTGCCAGCTCTGATAAACATCCTGGTTGTCATGTATTCCCAGTAATGTTAGGAATCTGAAGTGATAATGCACTGGACATGCTGAGTAGGTTGGCAGGGTTCCGCCCATAAATCATACATGAGCACTCCAAGCATACTCCATGTGCACGTGCACACATAGGCATGTGGTCACACTCACACAGGCATGCGCTCACACACACACACACACACACACACACACATACACATACACACACACATGCACACACATGCACGCATAAGGCCAAACATATACATAGAAGAGAATGAAAAAGTACAAAACGCTATAAGGAAAGTGAGCAAATGGGACTGTATTATTATGGAGGATTTTAACCATGGTCATATACTGTACAATGGAAATCTCTACAGAGTATGGGGAGTGAGGACCACAAGTTTTTAGTTTTAGTTCAAGATACATTCCTTTCTCAACATGTGCTAGAACCAACCAGGGGTGAGAATGTGTTAGACATAGTTTTGTCCTCACAGAATGAATTAGTTGACAATGTCAGGATATGTGAGCCACTGGGGAATAGTGATCACAACCAGATACATTTTATCATAAAAATTAGATCAGAAAGGAATAGTAAAAGCAGTACAGGAGAAATTTCCACAAAGGAAGATATAAGGACATGAGGAAATATTTAGCAAAGATAGAATGGAATAACACACTAAAGATTAAGACAGCAACAAAATGCTGGAATATCTTAGAGTGAAATTGAGTGCATCGTCTATAAATTTGTTCTCTTGAAAAAACAAGGGAAACGGTCCAGAAAGAAACACTTATTGAAAGAAGCCATTAGAAAAATGAAGTACAAACAAATGATGTGGTAGTCATATAGATGTACTGGAAATGATGAAGACTACAATGCTTATAAAGAAGCACTTAACCAAGTTACAACTAAAATTATAAATTCAAAGAGAAACTATGAACAAAAATTAGCTTGTAATATAAAACATGACAGCAAGAGTTTTTATGCATATGTTCGGAGCAAACAGAAAGTTCAGGATAAGGTCGGTCCTCTAGAAGATAGTGCTGGAAATATACTGTCAGAGGGATTCTTAATGGCAGAAGACCTGAATGAGTTAATTGTTACCCCGGAAATGATAGCTAAGAAAATAAGGGCTATGAAGGATTCCGCCCAAACTACTATTGGAAATTGTAGAACAAATTAGCGTACCGCTTGCAACAGTTTTTAATTTGTCATTAGGAGAGGGAGTGGTTCCTTTAGAATGGAAAGAGGCAAACATTATACCGTTATTTAAAAAAGGTTTGAGAAACAAGTCAGAGAACTATAATAATTCACCTGGAGTCGATGGGATTCCGCCCAAACTACTATTGGAAATTGTAGAACAAAAGTCAGAGAACTACAGACCAGTGAGTTTAACATCGGTGATTTGCAAATTATTAGAAAGACTAATTAAAGATCACATGGTGGATATTCTTGTTAAACGTAACTTGATAAACCCATCTCAACACGGGTTTCTAAAAGTGAGGTCATGCTTAACAAATGTAATTTTTTTGGAAGATATGAAGTGGGTAGACGAGAGATCACTAGTACATATCATCTACTTAGATTTTCAGAAATATTTCAACAAAGTGCCACATCGAAGATTACTGCTTAAACTAAGGGCCCATGGCATAGGAAATGGTTTGACATAACATAACGTTTATTTGACCCCATATAGGTACACAATTAATTGGTTTTTGAACATCACTTATGCTGTAATAAACAACAAATATAAACATTATGCAGACATACATAAACATATATCATTGTATGTTCAACATGCTATTCGGAAAATACATACAAACGCATGTTCAGCTATTATGGTATTGGTGTACCATAGATATTAATCATATAGCTTATTCAATCGGGGTCGGTGACTCCTATTAAGACACAATTGTCGCTATCATAGGAGCCACCCTATTTACGTGATAATTTATGTGGTCATTTTACAAGGTGTCTATCTCATGTATGTTTTTTTGGGAGTGCTTGTTTTATGTGAGAATGTAAGTTTGTATGTGTGCTGGTTGCCTGAAGCTAGCATCAAATGTATTGTATTTAATGGTTCTGTTGACATGTGTAGCAATTTGATAGAGTGCATGAATCATTATATTTGTGTAACAACTATGTTTTTATATAAAATGAGAAGCCTCGCAAACTGTGAGTATATATTTTGTCTTTGATTATATCGGGGGTGTCATTTATAGCATGAGGTAGGCTGTATTTGAGACATTTCATTGCAAATTCATGCTTAGTTCTAAAAGTATGTATATAATTTTTTTCACGAGTATTATAATTATGTATGTTTACACTTGGGATAATTTGCCAGTTAATTAAATAAGGAGGTAACATTTTATGGATGTATTTAAAGTAAAATTTTAATTCATGTAACTTTAATATGTCTTCTACTTTTAGTAGTTTAAGTTTTTTTTAAAGTGGTTCCGTGTGTGAGTTGTATTTGTTTAAGGTTATTATTCGCACAGCTTTTAAAAAAAAAAAATTAATTCTATTTATTTGGTATCCCCAAACCATGGTACAATAATTGATATGAGATTAATATTAATGTGTTATATAACAACACTTTTATATTTAAAGGTAATACATATTTTAATCTGTTTATTATGCCAATTGTTTTGGAGCACTTATTTGAAATTTTCTCAGTGTGTTTTTTCCAATTTAGGTTAGTGTCTAAAATCAATCCTAGAAAGTTAAATTCATCTACTCTTTCAATATTTATATTATCTATTTTAAGCGTAAGAGTCTGCGTGCGTTTATTAGGCATATGAAAAATCATGTATTTTGATTTGCTTTTATTTAAAGATAATTTATTTATGTTTAGCCATTCATTAACTTTAAAAAGTTCTTCATTTATTAAGGATTCTGTACTTTTGTTGCGTGTGTTGTTGTTGTTAAGACATTTTAAAGAGCTAGATAATGTGGTGTCATCAGCGTACATGACGAAATTAAATAATTGACTAGCTTGTGAGAAATCATTTATGTAAATGATAAATAATAGTGATCCAAGGATTGAACCTTGTGGGACGCCGATTGTTATAGGTAAGATGTCTGAATTTATTTGTTCAAATTCAGTGTATTGTATCCTGTTTTGTAAGTAACTTCTGAATAACTGCAAAGTTGAACCATTTAGGCCATAGTAAGTTAATTTGTTAAGTAAAATGTTATGGTCAATAGTATCAAACGCCTTAGAAAGGTCGAGAAATACATTAATTGGTTCATCATTATTATCCATTTGAGTTATAATTCTATCTATTAGCTTAAGCGCAGCAAATTCCGTTGAATATTTTGCTCTAAAACCATACTGATTATCAAATAAAAGCTTCATATCATTGAAATATGAATATAATTGAATACAAATTAATTTCTCTAACACTTTAGAAATTGTGGGAAGAAGGGAAATTGGTCTGTAATTTTCAAATAAAGATGGATCGTCTTTCTTAAATATAGGAATAACTTTTGCAATTTTTAGTTTGTCTGGGAATATCCCGGATTTTAAAACTTGGTTTATTAACAGGTTTAATGATTTTATAATTGCAGGCACAATTATCTTGAGCAATTTTGATGAAATGCCATCAAATCCAGAGCTGTTTTTTGTGGGAAGATAATTAATAGTTTTCCTAATAGTCTCTTCATCAACACTCTGAAACGTAAATACAGAATTAACGTTTTTGTTTAAATAATAACTATAGTTTTTGTTACCTTTATATTTAATACCTTGTGCGATGGTCTGACCTATATTTGTAAAATAATTATTAAATTTGTTTGCAATATCCTTTTTATCAGTTATTTTTGTACCATTTTCTATTAAAAAAATAATGGTAATCTATGGTTTGTACGATTTTTTGAAAGAAATTCATTAATAACTTTCCAGGTATTTTTTATATCATATTTAAATCGATTAAATCTTTGTTCAAAATACACTTGTTTGGCTGCACGAATATTTTTCTTTAATATCGTATTATAAATTGTTAGGTTAATATTAATAGCTTCAAAGCTTGTCGAATTTGGTTGTGTCAATTTTAATTGTTTATAGAGTTTGTCTCAATATTGAATAGATTTTAGCAATCCTTGTGTAATCCACGTTGATCTTTTATGTTTATATTTATTAAATTTCACCAGCTTAGTTTGCATATGCTTATTTTTTGCCCGTATAATTTCTTCGTAGATTATATCTTAATTTAAATTTGTGTCTGCATTTATATTTTTATTTAGCTTATTGTATATCTCATGTGATTTTATTTCGTGTTTAACTTTATGCATATGACAGAAGACAACAGGTAGTAGTTGATGGGAAGGCTTCAAAGTAGAAATCAGTTTTGAGTGGGGTACCACAGGGATCAGTACATGGACCTATATTATTCTTAATGTATATCAACGATTTGGACGATGATGTAGATAGACAGCATTTACAAGATGACCTTGACAAGTTGATCAAATGGTCTGAAAAGTGGCAAATGTTCAATTTTGGGAAATGTAAATGCCTCCACACAGGACATGGGAGTGAAGATGTACAATATACAATGGGGGGTACTGTACTAAGTACTACTGTAAAAGAAAACGACTTAGGGTTAACCATTAGTGCTGATATGAAGGTTTCAGAGCAGTTCGGAATTGAAAGTTCAAAGGGAAATCAAATCCTTGGATTAATTAGGTGAAATATGGTGTATAAGGAAAAAGAACTAATAATACTGCTGTACAAAACAATAGTTAGGCCTCATTTAGAATATTGTATACTAGCATGGAGGCCATATCGCAGGAAGGACATAGATATGCTAGAAAGAGTGCAGAGGACAGCAACTAAAATTATACCAAAACTGAGGGATCTTAGTTATGAAATACGCCTAAAAAAATTAACAACACTACAGGCCAGGAGATTGAGAGGAGATCAGATAGAAGTATTTAAAATATTGAATGGTTATGAAAATATCGATAGAAATATTTTTTCTCAGTTAAGAAAGATAGAAGGACTAGAGGACATGAAGTTACATTAGTAAAGGAGCAGTGTAGGTTAGATATAAGAAAGTTCTCATTTTCACAAAGGACTATAAAAGAATGGAACAGATTATCTGCTGATTGTGTGGGTGCTAGTAGCTTGAATATGTTTAAAAATAAAATCGACATATACATCAAAAGGGTGGGATACACATAGATAAGAAGGGTTAGACTCAATAAGACAAGAGGCTTCCTTGTCCGCCTGCCATCTAGAGTTAATTCTCTGGGTGGCAATCTTGTTAAAACTTGTTAAAACAAGCACAACGCTCACGTTCCTCAGCACAATGAACCGAGTGTACATGCACCAGGACACCCCTCATGTTCACAATGGACTCTTCCATCAGTTGTCAACTGGAATGGTGTAATTTGAGGTTGGTCCCTTGTGCGGTGCTGAAAACATGATATCCCTAGCCCTTTGAGTGATTACGGCATTCTTTAAGAATGTTATCAGTGACAGCAACTGGTTTTTGGTGTGACCTTCCTGATGTAACAGCATGAATGGCCGATTCATACACCACCCGGCCTCTGGTTCATTCACAAAAATTCCTTTCTTAATTGTAGCTGGCCATTTTTTTCTGGGTGGAAAGAACTAACAGGGTTTGGATTATTTTCTTATCTCTGTGTAGTCCTAGCAGACGGGAGGGCCAGTCAGTTGTGTAAACAGTAAAGAAAGAAATAGATTGGTCTTTTATTAGGACATCTAGATAAAGTTGCTGGCCCACCCAGGAATGCTAATTGAGGCTGCCATCTACCAATCGAGTTTGTTTATCAGGCTCTGAATTAATCACACAATGGCCTGGGCAGTTGATGATACATGTACTATCAAGATGGACAAAACAGGTCTGCAAAGGAGTATTTATAGTTTTTCTGGAAGGGGGGTTAGTTGATGTTAAACTTTTTTAGCACCCACTGCAGCCGTTTGACAACAGACTTTTAGGTGTTAATTTAAATTACTGCTATCGTAGGCTTTGAAAAGATTACGGGGCACAATTTAATGTCGGCAACTCTCCAGTTTTGAGGGAAATAACACTGGATCTAGTCCGATCTACATTACAACTGCGATTATATCACCATAATGAATTTGTGAAGATTGGCTAGTACAGGTGTTAGGTACCATCCTCATTTGGTTGTCTATCCAGTATATATTACTATAAGACACTATAGGCTAGATTGATTGACAGCATCATAGATGTCTGTCAGGTCATCTGTGCACTAAGAGTGGGGGGATTACAGTGAATGGCAGTGGGGTCTGTGGTATACAATACAATACAATAATACTTTATTGACCCATGAAGAGAAATTTGTGTGCAGCGTCCGTAAAAACCAAGTAAATACATAATTAAAAAGCTGTGTCTGAAATATAATAGTGGTAACCTAATCGCATAATTGTGGTCGTCGCAAAATGGATAACATATAATATTATAATGTATATGCACATAGAAAAGACATAAAATAAATAAATGTCAACATCACCAACACTGCTAAATAATGTGTATGTATGACAGGGTGTCAGCTGACAATCAAACTGTTATCCAGGGTGAGTTTGGTCACCCATTTCCTGCTTTGTCTCAGTTTCCTTTGTCAGTCGTGGACCCTGTTTCAGTAATAACTCAAATCCAATTTCATCACATTTCTGGCTAATCTGCAGACAGAACAAGAGCCTGGTTTTTGAGTGCTGCAGTTGCTAGGCACCACCGTCTCCTGAGACACGCGAGGAATGCTTTATCTGTGCTTGAGCTATCCCTCCATTCAAGACACACTCATCCATTCATTGGTCCCTGAAATATGGCCCCACTGGCGCCCTCTGGCTAGACAAGGCATGAACTAACTGTTCCGACTGGCTGGGTCGTAGGTCGCATTCCTCGCATACCGCTGCTGATAATTAAGTTAGCGCTGTGGCTAGCATACAGAGGAAAGTCATTGTGGCGATGTTGATACACAAGTGTCGCTCTTTGACCAGCAAACAGTGTTCATTTCAATCGGGTTGTCTGCGTGTGCAGACGTAGTACAGGATAACGGTACAAGTTGACTGTGAAAATGACTGATTTGTATCCGTTCATGGCCTGGACGCCGTGGCATCTGAAAGGTAATGCTTAGTTCTGTACTTCCTTCAAAAGTGCTAACTGTATTGATTAAGTTATTTCAAAGGTTCGTTGTACCGGATGCACTGGCCACTCAATGTGAACGCTTTGCTAGGCATTTCGTTTCGATTGGTGTTTAATGTCAGCGATGGACTAGCATTTAGTTAAATGCCTGTTATTATGCAGTTAGATTTTAACATGTTAAATGTGACTCATTGTTAATGTTTGGATCTGGAGATTTTCACAACTAATATATTCTTGTTCATGTTAACACTGATGAATTTAGCAAAGCAAAGTTTTAACTATAGGACCTAACAGTCTGAAATATTTATACATTAACAGACAAATGTAAATTCATCTGACAAAGTGTCATATTCATTAGAATTCATTTAATATAATTCATTCTTCTGTTTGTTCATTCGTTAGCCATCATTGATATGTGGGGTGTTTTGTACAAATGGTGGCACAAATTTAGTTTATGCATTTTGTGAATATTTGTAATATCTTATATGAAAAATATCATGATTTAAAAAATAGTAGTGTACTTGTTTTCCTTCTATGTGTAATAAGTACATTTGTTCGACGTCATTACACAACACCTTAAGTTTTAAAGACAATAATTTTAAGTCGGTTGACTGTTGTTTCAACTCATGCAGTAAGGTTTGCATACTGTATTGATTATGGCCATTTTGTTTATAATAAATAATACATTGAAATTTTGTGTTTTGACATTTAGATTTTTATGAAAAACTTTGTGTAGAAGTTATTGTAGTCTTGCCAAACGAATGCGTATCAAAATAAGCACATATAAATTAGCATTATAATAGAAACTTATTCAGTAATCAGTATAGCCATGTCTCCTTTGCATTGATGTTACTGAAATCTGCTGTCCCAAAATAAGAATATAGCATTGACATGAGAATGAATAAAGTTATGAACTTTGCAAGCACTGTTTAAGAATTTGGGTGGGAAGTGAAGGTGGAATATGTTGTCCAGGTAAAGCTGGAGACCCCTGGAGTGTTACGGATTTACCAAATCACCAGTCAGAGTGGGTGTTACACCTGCTAATCCAGGTGTAACATCCTGTTACATGTACAATTAAGCTGTCTTGAGTACACCGACTGCCAGAGTATGTTCACACCTGGGTTTAACCGAACTGGGTTTAATTCTTACTTTTAGTTTGGTGGGCAAAACTGGCAGGGGGAATAATAGAATTTTGAGAGTGACATATTATCAGTGACATACTTTGTATGGGAGTCTTTGTACATTAAATTGAAAATTATTTTTCTAATTACTATTACTGTATGTGTATATATGGTGTATTAACGGCGAGATTATATGATCGGCCTTTGTGGATTAGCGGAATGATCTACGCCGCAAGTCACAACGCCTGTTGACATATTCTGGAGCGACCTCTGGGATTTCCGGGGAAATTTGTGATTTCTTATTGATTTATGGATTTTTTATTCGATAACAGCCGTCCTTGTGAATGTTATTGATGGATTGGGGAATGACTTCAGTAACTGATTCTGCTCCCAAAAGACATGTTTATGGACTTTTCATATCCTTTAAACCTGTCCGTGATATGCCATGGTTGTTAACCTGTAACATAAACTGTCAAGGGAAAATAAGATGATATAAATATTTGAGAAAATCATGTACATTGAGCAATACATAACAATTTATAATGTAATTGTCTAATTGTAGCCAATAAAATTTAATAAGCAATATTGTGCAAAACACAAAGGAAATGTGTGTGTATACAGATTTGCAAGCAAAAGTTGAAAAATGCAATATTTATCAACACATTGTACAAATAATCACACAAAGGAGCAGTATGTTTTATCTAAGTAGACACAAGTTATGCACAACATAAACAGCTCCATAAACACCCCCCCCCCACTGCTTGTCAAATTGTCTATGTGTGAAGTGAGCATTGAGCAGTGACAGGGTGGAGATATTTGACATACCCTAGCTAACCCCCATGACCGAGCCCACTCACTGGCATGTGACCCGCCCAAGCATAGCTCCGCCCACTTGTATCAGTTACTGAAAGAATCAGTTGCACTATAAACCATTCATTGCATTATATACCCAGCGTGCCTCTGTGCTTGTTAGTCACGGGTCTTTGGAGAACTCAAAACCCACGCAGAACACAATCCTGTCTTGTGCATCGTCACGTTTGTTTTCTGAGGCTCTGACCCCGCCGTAAAGCAATATAACGTTATTAGCTGTTGTTAAACCTGTCTCCGCATTTTGGTTATTTGCTCATCTAATTTTTGAATAGTTTTGCGATAAATTAAACATTGTAATTGCTGTGGCGTGCTAGCTAATTTGTGCATAAATGTTATTTAGTTTTTATGAAGTCATTGGATATACAACAAAAGTTGTTTCGACTACAGTTGGCCAATTGAAAGTCAGCAGGAAATCACAAAAGTGGTCGACTGTCTATAAAAAAGCAGTTTTTACTTTTGCAGGTTACCCGAAATAACCATCATAGTCAATCATTTAAACTATTTACGAGCTATAGATTTGAACATAAATTGCAATGAGTTGAATTACTTTCTTAGGGAGTGTGTTTCTTAGATCCCAGCTTACAATTACTAAGATAATAACAATAGTATGTCAGTTTTTAATAAGTCTAACTTCAATGGTCAGTACCCTGTAAAGACGCTACTGTTTTTAAAAACGGAAGCCGCATACATTTGTTGGTTGAAGTTCCTTCTGTCAGATGGCGGAGCCGCTTTACTGCATAAAAACACCCTACACCTCTTCTATATAAATTAGTTAGCCATCAGGAATCGTTAGTGCTGTCAGCACGCACGGGAACTGTATGTGTGTGCCACAACAAACACAGCACTTGAAAACACCCAGATGTTGTGTTTTTCCCCACTTGATGAAAATGTAACACCAGTATAAATTTAAACTGTTTTTCTAAAACTTGATTTATTGCACAGAAAAAATGCAGGTTTTTTTTAGTAGGGTTTAGGATGGACACCCTCACAGCTAAACACTCTTGTTTGGGCAATAGTGGTGGTGTAGCCATGGCTCTTTCACTGAAAGTTTCAGTCTTACCAACCAGTCACTTATGCAGGTATTTTCTGCATCAAATGACCATTATTCATGACACTTATGTGGCTGAGTGATGTCTTTGCCAATAGCTGATAAAGGGAATTCAATGGCAGTCACAGTGTTCACTTGCTTGCTTTCAAATCTGCATTTTAACAGTGCACAGTGAGTTCTGAAACTTCTGATGATCGAAAAGTTTGAAATTTAATGTATGTTGGCACAGAATAAAAACACCATTGCAGTCGGGTATTATCTTAACAAGGGGCACAGGCATAAGTTTGCAAAAGACACAAAATAAGTGATTGTTCGTCTATACATGTGAAACGTATGTATGGCAAATCGACTCTAATAGCAGTTTTGGATTGTAAAAATTGCAAATCCCACACCACGTATTTGTTGGCGGGGTGGGGGTGGAAGAAGCAACTTGTTTAGACTTTGTGAACTTGTGACGCCGTCCCTAGATGGACACTACATGCACACATTGAGGAGCACATTTGGAAACAGTTCCTATTCTCTTGTTCGGGGAAATGCCACTGATGTTGATTGCCCGTCCTCTCCTTGGGAGAGCCCTGGGAACACACCATGCAGCCCACACTTGTGTCATATTCTGGTTTTCTACCATCCTTCCGAGTCAAGCCATCTTGACTTTGTTTATTCCTACATCTTTCCTCTGTTTTTCTGCCGTCCATCCATTTTGTGCCGTCTATCTTAATTTTCCCCATTTCACTCGGTTTTTTTCGTGTTTTCGGCGCGAGTTCCACACCAGTCGACCGAAGACATACCTGGTTTTTGATGTACATGCCATGCAGGAATCCCTCGGTATGCATCCGTGGTACTTCAGATCTGAAAACTAGTTTTTTTTGCATGTCTCCGCGCAGTTATTTCTATTAGGTCGACAAGCGGAGCGATTTCTAGAGTTTCGGTGCCGCGCTGATTGGTGGATTGAAGCTGGAAGGGATTGTCTTGCCTGCAGACGGCCATATGCTACATCATGGATTAGCTTTTTGCTGTGATTTTCAGGAATGTTTGACCTGCGCCGGCTGGCCCTAGTGTGGAGGCAGTGGGCACCATTACCAAACCAGCCAGGTAGTCTAGTGGTTGTGTAGTCAGTGGATTCCTGTATTTGAAGTGTTTCTCTAGGTGGAGGTGAGCGGAGGTTCAGATTTTCAGCGTAGCGGTTTGTGATGCTGTGTGAAACCCGTGTTTTGACAGTTTTACTGCGATATTACTGGAAAATAGTACACAAATTTCACTGGTAAATATTTAGTTGAAAAAGCATCGCAACCTAGAGCGTTATGTGTTAGCAAGGATGCGTGTTAATTCTGTTGTTCGTAATTTGTATACAAGCATATGTATCACAGTCTTTTTTGTTAACGTATTATGTATTATTAATGATGTACAGTTTTATGATAAATAATTAGTTTATATTATACCCTATATAGTCATGACATGTTGGAGGGAATATTTAATTTTACGATTCACTATGGAGGGCAGTTAACACAATTTAGACACCAACAGTAATAATCAAATTTTAGGCCTACTGGTATCTGCCTATTGTTGGACTGGAGGTATCATTTCACATTTCAATCTATCATAATTGTTTCGTAGTTATCCACTTTCGTGTATTAGCAAATCAGTGGAAGCCTTATCTACCCTCCTCACATACCAATGTAGTCTCTCCAGTTGTTTCTTACTTGCCGACACTTCAATAGGAGTTGCGCATTTAATTTGGATTACATTTTCAAGTGGTGCAGCAATACGCGCGTTGTTAAGTAGCAAGTCTGCTCCAGTCGTACCATGACGGCGACACGGACGGACAAATATGTCTAATGAAAGAACATTCCTGAGTGCCTGATCCATATCTAACAGTGTTGTAGGGCACACCTTTGTTGTGATAATTATCAATTTCCTCTTGGTCGGTCTTTGATCGCTTCCGTTTCTTTTCATCGTGCTGTGGTCAAGAGGGTAACTATTTGGAGGTGACATCACCGTGAGAGCATGGTTCAGTGCTCAGACAAGGCTGGACATTCTGGGGTTATCTGCATGTGCTGCGGGGAAACCAAGTGGCTTTGCCTGCCATATGGTTGGGTTTGTGACAGTTGTTGCAAAGGTGTGGCTTGTGCAGGGCGTTTCTCACAGATGGTTTGTCGGTTTCCGTTCCAAGCCCAGTGTCCTGTTAATGTGCACGTTATGCCGTTCGCACAGGTTTGTATTTGTAGAAAAGTAATTGTTACAAGATTGTTGCGATTTCTACCGTGGATGTCATCAAGAAAGTGCATCTGACGTGTTGCTTGTGTTCATATATGTTTTGCTGTTGTTTTGTTTCTTTGTTTTTAAAAGAAATCAGTAAATCGGGCACAGTTTGACAATTGAAACATCGTTGTTGCATGTTCCAGGAGAGGCAGCACTGAAGAGGAACATGGAACATCATGGGTCCCCGTTGAAGTTGAAGCGATTGCGAGAACAAGCACCCTGTCTCATACAGCCTCCCGCGTTCGACTTCCACGTCGCACAGTCGAGCCACCAGGCGGAGTGCAACCGGAAGTGTGCGGGCACACAAACGTGAGTGGCACCCTTTGTTTTCATCTGTACGTCGTTGTTGACATGAGATAACACGTAGATGTGTTGGTTTATTGTGCAATTCTGTGTTCACGGAGCGTGTGTTCACCGACCACTATCACCCCAGGATACTTGTTTATTGTGACCAACATATATTGGCTGACCAGTGGTGCAAACACCTTGAGAAAAGAATCTTGTTTTTACGACCATTTATCTTTAGAAAAGCTACCTCTTTAAATGACCACTTATCTTTAGAAAAAAAACCAGCTTGTTTTGGCGGCCACTTATTAGAGCCAATACAGAGCAAGTTAGACGAGCCCACTTTGGTAGTTGAGCAGCTAAACATCAGGCCTTCCACACTTCCCCTTGGGCGGTCTCCTGTTTCATGTACTGGCAGCTGGGCCATCTTTTCTTAGCTTGCCGCAACAATGCCTACAAAAAAGTGAAGAGAATTCTTTTGTGTGCTGTACTCAACGTAACTTTCACAGCATGGGCTGTTTCACTGTGTCGTTTTTATATGTATAACTAAAACAAAATGTGTTCATACTGAGCGCCCCAAATGTTTAGTGGTTATATCGTAATTTTCCGTAACATTTTTTGATTCATTTTTATTTAATATGTAGAAGTACGAATTATATAAACACCTATCCATATGACATCCAATCACTTAGAGTAGGAGCCTACCGTTTGTGAAGTTCTGTGTTCGCTGTGGCGTGACTAGTTTGTATTCGCTGGAGTGTGACGAGTTTGTGGAATGTGGCAGACAGGCAACACTAGAACCTTTTGTTCTCCATGCTGTGAGTTCTCAACACTAGGTGGCAGTCACTGAACAATGGTGGCCTTGAAGCTGCCTGCATTGTGTTAACAGCAGCATCAGTGTAGGCTGATAAAGTCATGCATGTAAACAGTGAATCATTATAGATTTTCTTAAATGTGATCATGGTCTTGATAACAAGTGGCATGTGAATAACAGGTCGTTAGATTGCGACTTTTCTGACAAACGACAGATGAATACCATAACTGTATGCAGACAACAAAATCCAATATACATATTTATATGCATGTATATATATATAGATATAATATTATATATGTAACTATATATATATTATAAATTTGCAAGATGAGCTGCTTCTAAGCATGTGCTGCAAACTAATGGACATAGACAATGATATGGATTAATTTGCGGGTCTTACAGATTTCTATAACCTATCCTACAGGTTCGTACCATTGAGGGTGGGCATGTACGAGCAGTAGGGAGTTATGTGTGAGCGGCCAACAGCCAGACTGAGCCAGTTGGCGTGATGTACTCTGTGGAAGTATGTCAGGAATGTGACAGCTAGCACCCCCTGGTGGGCTCGGAAGACCTAAAACTGAGACGGCTCAATTGTTTTTGCGTCGCTGTGGTGACCGACATATAATGGGCAATGGGTTCGACTTCACAGCTAGAAATGAAGTCGAATATTGCTGGCAGGTCTAAAACAAAGTTAGATAGACCCGTAGTATGTTTGCCAGATTTGTTAGTTTTGGCCGTTGAGTGGCTGCTTCATTCGGTTAGTTGAGGTTTTAAATATAGTGTAATAGATCAGATATGGCCGGTTTTTCAATCCCCACATCCTGTGCACAGAGCCCAGCCTTAGATACTGTGATCACAGGCAGCTGGGTGACACATATAACCTGCTTGTAAGCCATTATGTAACGCAGATTGATAAAGACACATAAATAAGCTCTACTCGCCATCCACAGTTTGTATTCCATGGGTGTATCATGTTTCACAGCCTTGAGACCACCTCGGTTCTCAGGTTCTCAGCCGTTTGTGGTTTTCACTTTGTGGTTCTCAGCCGTTTGTTGCATTAAATCTCCATTCTTCGCATACCGACTGGCAACAAAGCACTGCACATCTACAGGCACCGATTCCTCGAACTTCAATCCTACTTCCAACATTTCTTGTGCCATCTTCATAGGCCCATAACTCCTCGGCTATGTTGCAAATTTTGACTGGGCAATTTTGCCATTCCTCTGTAAACTGAAATGATATGGTATCATGAGCTTCTTGACATTGGCCAAACTTATCAAATCCATCAACTGACCTTCCCTTAGGCTATTTTTATAATCCCTACTTTCCGTCAGTGCATTCCATTTGTGTTTGTTTACTAAGAAAACATAAATTGCTGTTTGTTGTTACAGTATAAACAACACATGACTGATGAGGTATTTGTACTGGGATGATGTGTCAGTGCTCAATTAGTCACCCTCAGCGACCTTAGTAATACTCATTGTAAATGCATGATAGACCACATCTTTAGAGACTTTGTCCAGACCATTGTCTATGAGTCGACATTGTTCACCTTCAAATAGACACACACAGACATTCACACCAGCAGACTTGCACATCTCAGCTTAATCATGCTAGAAATATTTTAACAGTTTATTTCAAAATTGTAATATGTAACTTATACTGCACAGTCTCTAGTATTCACATTGTGTACCGTAAGTCTGTAACAGTACTGACACCATTCTTGCACATTGTGTACCGTAAGTCTGTAACAGTACTGACACCATTCTTGCACAACAGTTCTATGCATCTTGGCACAAGACACTGGATTTCTTAAATGCAGAACTTTCTTCTTTAACTTACTTTCACAATATACAGTACAATATACAGTGCAGTAGTTCGTCAGCAGTGTTCTTGCCTGTTAATATCTAGTAGAAAAGAAAGCATGTGAACAATTCACCCTGGAGAAGGTCTCTGTCAGATACTGCCATGAATCCATGATGGATGGCTTCAAGCTGCCAGGTGTTTTACATGCTGCATTCAGCTGACAATACATCATCCCCACCACAAAAAGCACACAGCAATTTGTTCCATATTATTTGCATATTATCGTGCTTAGATCTTCCCAAATTAGTTTCCATCTGTGATGCATTCACTTGTCAGCCCCATTACTAGTAGCACCTTCCAAGATAAAAAAGATGAAATCTCATGGCTGGCTTTGATTTGCAACCAGGGCTTAGGCAGATTTCACAACTTTCTAGATCGCAGGTACTGTTTGTTATGTATGGATGGTAAATTATCTGAAACTGTGCTCGATGTCCAGTAGTGCTGTTGTAGTGGTTTATGTCAGTTGATAGATGAATCACATACCCTTCCCTTGATACTCACTCGTCTTGTCCTTTATTTTGATACACATATTGTCAGTCACTCGACCGTCATATGCAATGTAACCGGGTACAAAAAATGAAACACATTTCAAAAACTTGTCGTTCACATAACCTCCATCAGGAATAGTGTGGGTGCAACAAATTTAAATACATTTTTAAAACAAAAACGTTATTACATATCCGAAACATATAAATTACTGTACAAATATCGGAGGTCTACATTCAGTCCGTTTTTTACACAGTGTTATTGCCACCCATTTCCTGTCTGCCTATTTCTCCACTGGAGTCAAGAGGGTCATCAAACTCACAGGTCAAAAGGTGCATGCCTCTCCTCTGTGGGTTGTTGATATATTTGCGTAGATGTATGCCGTGTTGCTTTATCCTGCTGTTGGCACTGCCAGCCTCCAAAGCCTGCCCACAGTAGATGCTGTGGAATGTTAGGTATGTCCTGGAAACTTGCCAGCTTCTGATATCTGCACGCAAACATTGGGCAATGAACAGTGTTTGTGGTGGCTTGTTGAGTAGGATGCAAGTGGGGCCACAAAACAAGAGTACCCAAATTGCTAGTTTTGGGGGTGGTTATGACGTGCTGCCGGATGAAAACTTGAAATTGAAACTTTCTAGTGGTTTTCTTTGGGTTGCAGTGAAAAATCCAGATTTAAATAGATGTTAAATAACAAAATGAGATCAACGAACATATTTAAGAATAGAACGTTGATTATTTACCCAATCATGTTATTTTTGTAATTGGATGCATGCAACACTAAAGCCTATCTCAAAAACACAAAATACTGTCTTATAAAATAATAATGAATAATTTCCATAATTTGTTATACACATTAATCTTATTCTAAAAAAGTGAAATCAAAGGTGTGGACGGCAAGAATAGTGGTTGGTACAATATATTTCAGGCAGTGTTTTGACAACTTTCTCCCATCGACCTGGTTACAGATACCACTAATTTTACTGTTACACACTGAAAAATCATAAGAGTGCTGCTAAATAACAACTATAAATACAGCAAACACTGAGTTTTCCACACTCGAGAAAGACAATCGTGAAAATGCTCATGAAGTTGGTAGACTGATTAAATAAAGATTTTTCTTAATACACAACTACCAGTAGAAATTCGAAACGCATGAAAGACAGTCTTCCTCCCCAATATAGTAGTATTTTTTCCCTGTATAGGTTCCACATTATCAATAACCCCTGTCCGTCTGCTTCCAGGTCCTTCTCCAGTTTCCCGAGCTCCGCTGGCTACTGCTTGCCGCCGTCACAGCCGCACGACGTGGTGGGACTGGTGGCGCCACACCCTTCCTCCGAGGAACGCTTCATCCTTGACCTTGACCAGTACAACAACAAGTCTCCCTTCCCCTCCTTCCTCCCCCCGTCACAAGCCCACCAGCGCCCACCACGACCATCGTCATACCCATCGCTCCAGCAGATGTCGCTAGCGAAGGAGGAGGAGATGGACACAAGTAACGTTCCGTTGAACCTGACGACGTCCAACTTGCCGTCGCAGTCGCGACCGTCCGTCATCATCACGCGGGCGGCATCGTTCAACAGCACAGGCACACCGCCCATGTATCACAAGTCGGCCAAGAGGTCGTCGTCGCTTCGTAACCAGAAGGAGCAGCTGAGGAACGGCTGGCGGGAAGAAGTCACGCCCAGTAAGTAGCAAAGAAATCGGCTGTTTCACTAACATTCTTATCAGCTCATAAGCCCAATTTTGCTCTCTAAATAACATTTTGTTTGCACATCAACAGTGATCTTGTATAGTGAAAACTGTCAACACCAGGATGCGCCACCAGTGTGTCACGGAAATAGTGTCCTCGTTGATAATAATTGTGGAGATTTGGAGGTATCTTGCAAGTCGTTACGACAAATTAATGTTTGCGGTAGAAATCTACACATTGATAATCAACTGATCAATGTTATTAAATTCTAATTCAATCAGTTTTTTATTCACATCCATGCAAGTTTTTGTGAGGTTTCTTTTAAAAATTCTGGAAAATGTCTGGTGCTTTTTTTGTTCCTAAGACCAAGCTTAACATTGGCAAGTAAGCTTTCTCGGTACCTGCACCCACAATCTGGAATGTACTCCCCGGTACTTTAGAATCATCAGTAACTATTTGCAACTTTTTGTAGGAAACGACTTATTTGTATGACATTTCTTTCCCACCGAAAATCTTTGGCAGTCTCTTGCTTTAATGATGACTCTTGCACATCCTGGTTCATAATTATACTTCATGATTCTTGTTTTGTTGTGCCTCTGAGCCGAGGTTCCTGAGGATATAGGCTCCATAGAATATATATTCCAATGGTGATTACAATGAAACTTTGTTACATTGCAGGCGAAGGGTGTGACCCCATCGAAGAACACTTCCGGCGATCTCTCGGCAAGAACTACCCCGGCTACATGGCACCCTCCCCGTTGTCAACCCCTCACTCGCCCACAGCACCTGCCCAGCCCACAGTGGTGACTCCGCCCACAGGCGTAGCTCCACCCACAATGGTTGCTCCGCCCATGTCGCTGACTCCACCCGCTGTGGTAGCTCCGCCCCCGATATCAACGACAGCGTCTGCTGTGTGCGTAGTTAGCATGACCGATTCGACGGCCGTATCTGTTGCAGGTCAGTACCATTAGGTGGAGTTAGTTTAGTCCGCGATTGTTTTATTGACCATTTTCTCTTCGTGATTACTGTCGTTCGTCACAGCTGTTGACAGTTTTTCCAAAACATTTTTGGCAGATTTAAGAGTCGCATAATAGTATACATGGAACAAAGTCATATTTAAATTTGAGGATATTACATGACAGGCACCACCACAAATACATGTATTGTTTAAGTTTAATATGCATACTGCTTAATAACCATTTCCTCGCGACATGTCTCAGATATCTTCACTTCTGATTGTCGGTGATTCTGCTTCCATTGCGATTAACCCAGCTGCTCAATAATTATGCAGATACGTCTATCAATATTATGGAAGTTTAAGGAAATATATAACATTGCCATGGTAAATAGGTTCTCTGTGGCAGAGATTCTGTATTACCGATATGTCATTTAAAAATGAGAATGCAGAAGTTCTCCTGTCAGCCACAAGGAGCTCACATACCACGCAGGGGTTGCAGTACAGTGCTTATTAATGCTCAACCATTTGCTCGCAGGCTCTGTCGATGACCACTTTGCAAAGTCACTCGGCGCGACATGGAACAAACTGAAGGAACAAGACGAGATGGACATGGACGTTCGGTCGGGCTCCGTTGACGACCACTTTGCGAAGGCCCTCGGCGACACATGGTTCAAGCTAAAGGCGAGCCAGAACAACAGTGGTGCCCTCTCCCTGCATAACTCCGCGGTCGTCACGTCATCGTCACCATCACTGCCGATTCACAGTTCAGCCATGCGCACATAGGCAAAAAACTGTTGTTGTTGTTGTTGTAACACACACATTGTCATGGTTACACACATTGTTGTCATGGTTACATGCCTGTTGTTGTTGTTACACACGTTGTTGTCATGGTTACATACACATTGTTGTCGTGGCTACACACGAGTTGCAGCAATGGCACTACATCGTGATTGATAGAAGAACTGACAGCTGTGTTTGGACGAATGCCTGACACAGAATGTGTTTTGGTGTGTACAGTGTGTGCGATGTATATAGTATGACGAGCTCCCTAGGACAGTGGAGGGAGAAGGCCACCCAAGTGGCTTGTGTAAATTGTGGCTGTAAAGGGCATTTTGTACAGAAAATATGTGATGTATACAGAATGTATGTGTGTATATACAGAGGGTCAAATACGTGTTTGTTTGACGACGTTCTAACAGTGTTGTGTTGCCTGAACGTGGGATTTACATTACAAATGCTTCTAGCATGCAAAATACGCCAAGAGCACAGCAATATAATGTGGACAATATTTAGAGTAAAAGATTGTTATTTTGCAATGTATCACACACAACTATACTCCAAGGACTATATTGTAAAAGATAATGTCTTGTGAACATTATTCAGTGAAGAATCTGAGGTCTACCTTTTAACATTCACCAATAATCGAGGTACTGAACTGGGTTTGGAACATTTTCCAATGAAGAATCCATGACCTATTTCATAAGAATTTGTTTGTAATTTGTGTTCTTTATTCAGTAAAGTATTTATGTCTAATGAGCAGATAATCCAGAGATAAACAGACAAAATCATTAACAATGAAAGTATTTGTTTTTGCATCCAGAACAGTGACATTACTATTATGAGAAGGTAAAACTTGGGCTGTTGTTCCCTCTAGTGGTATGTTGGACATTGGGGTATGATCCCTGCATGTTATGTATAAACCTACATCTGTTTACACAGATCGTATGTATCTGTGTAAGCATGTAAAATTTTGATGTATATATTAGTAAGGTATTGTATCCCGCACACACACAACAACGTATATGTGATGTATGTGTATACCGGGTATATACATAAAGTACAAATGTATTTATACTAAGTGTGTATGTATTTACATTATTGATGTCATTAAAATATTTATGAAGCGTCGGTTATGATATTAACATGAAGTTGTTTGCATTATCATTTCATGTTGATGAGCTATAAATATAATGTCTAAGGTCTTACTTATTTTTAATATATATATAGCATACAAATTCAGACAAATGTTTCTTATAGTTTCAAATTACCCAGACTGCAAGTAAAGTACAAATTCATCAATTCCTTGAGATTTTTGTGAAGTGGTGACCGGTGTAGTTGATTATAAGTTTTTTTACACAAAAATATGGAATTTTTAAACGGACCTTGCCTGTTCCTTAGTTGGTGATTTTAATATAACATTCCTACAAAGTGTTCCTCTTAAGTTTAATAAGCCCAAAATGTTTGTAATTTGAATGTGGAACCCACAATATTTTCAAATTGTAGACAGAAAACAGCCACTATTGTCCCTTATTGTTGATGCAGGCATAAATTAACCACAAATACCTTTGAAGTTGGCTGGTTCTCACGCTGCACACCACAAATGAAACAAAGTGCGACCGATTCAGTGAACTTCCTGTTAATATTGTTTCCACCTCCGTCTTGAGAGGATAATTCCAGTTAAAGGAACGGACAAGGTCTCTCAAAAATATCACCAGCTAACCAATAGATCTGAGCTTTTATGAATATAAGTTAACTGACACAACCTCAATGGAGTTTTTAAAAAGATGAGCAAGATGGAAACCAAGTTAAGTAATTAAACTACTATCAGTATTTATGACAAAACAAATATTCCCACCTGCATGCGTATAAAATGGAGGGTCAGTTGACTAGAGTAAAAGGAAGTGTTCTTATATAGCACAGTATCCAGGCATCAAAGCGCTATTGTGCCTATACACTCCTAGAGGATGGGTTCATTCTAACAACGGTGCAACTTTTCTCTGAAAACAGCTGCATCCATATGGGATGTCTTTTTACAATTATGGAAGTCCAACTTAGCTTGGTACATTCTTCACCAGAATCACAGCTACTTGTTGGAGTAATTCTCATGGCCCAGTGTCAACATGAATTAACATTCCATGAGCTATGTAACTGCAGCTCAGCATGGGTGGGTAAACACCCAAACCAGCTGTTGTGGAGATGCAGGTAATTCTATTGTCTGACCTAAAAGAAATTACAGTAGTGGCTTTCTAGTTTGCCTAATAATACATCATCCATACTGTCCCATGGTTGGGCGAATGCCACAGCTTGTCATTTCCAGATCTGCCTGCCTTGCGCTATCGTCTGCCAGATGGTGCCTTTCCAGTACTCGTCTAGGTCATCTCTCCACCATCTCACCGGTCTTCCTCTAGATCGTTTCCCTTTGTAAGGTCTCCAGATAGTGATACATACGCGATGTCCATCGGTTATCTCGTTGTCTGGTGATGTGCCCTGCCCAGATCCACTTTTGTCTTCTGATTTGTTCTATCACATCTATGACCTTTGTCTTCTCTCTTATACCCGGATGTTTGTTTTTCTCTCCCGACATGTGATGTCTAACGTACTTCTTTCCATCTAATAATACAATTGGTTGTCAATTAAACATTAAAATACTGTTACATTGTAAGCATAACAGTCATCTTAGTGTATAAATATATATATTTTTATTTTGTTGACTTTTTTGTGTTATAATCATACATAGAATCGATTTAATAATAAAATGCACATTTGTCAGTTTGATATTTTTATTGTAGAGAGTCAAACAATACAATATTAAATACAGTTATTGAAAGGACCACAGATCTACGAATGCAATAATTATATTAAAAAGGAATAAGGATGTTTTTATATAGCTAACAATCGAGTCCTTATGACTGCTCGGAGTGCTTTACTCCCTGGCAGACCTGTTCAATAGAACACCGTCTCAACTTCTCGGGGAAGCATTTAGCCACTCTGCATGCAATAACTGTGCAAACATTTTCAAAGAAATATCCACCACTGTATATGGCCAGGTACTCATTTATTCAGTTGAATGAACTGGAGCAAGGTTTGAAAACGCAGGAAGAGGATTTGAACCCGAAATCTCTCGATTGAGAGTCTGACCCACAAATCCCCATAGCACAGCACCCCACCGGTTGTTTGTATCTCATTTTGAAGACAATAATAATAATGTTTTATTTCAGACAAAAGTTCATATGTACATACAATACAAGTAAATAAAAAAATAAGTAATAAATAACTAAAATACAAAGATATAGATACACATGAAATAAAAATAGATGGTTAATAAGATATATATAAAATGTGCGTTCAACTTTAAGTATACAATTGGGTAGTCCAATATTTAAACATAGGACTCCTAAAATGTATATCAGTATAAAAATAATTCACAAAAAGTGAATTTTCAGACCGTTCAAGACGACATAATAAGCTATATATGGATGAACGCCTATGTTCATTAAAAGATTTAACACAGTTTGTAGCAAACATAAAACTTGCACTGCAGCGTGATGACAAATTGTGTAAAATTCTAAAACTGTTGTTATAGGCAACAGTAATATCTTTCAAACTCTGTTTTTTTAAATTTACACCAAAGACTTGAGGTGTACATAGTACCACAGTAAGAGAGAAATAGGTAAGTTTTAATGGTAGAGCTGCAAAGGCGAAATTTTCATGCTAAGATGTTGGCCTGAGCATATAGGGATCTTTTCTGTCTGGCAATGTTTAATATTGTGAGGTAACGGACGATTATTGAGAGTGACAGGATGACTATTTTTCATGTCCTGAGGTTTGTTGTCAATAACCATACAATATGATTTGTTGGCATTATATGTTATGTTAAACATTTCGCCATACTTGGCACAACAATCTTAGTTTTCTCAACCCAGAAACACTAGATGAAAAAATACAGAGATCATCTGCATACATCAAATGATTCATTAGGGTGCCGGCATAAAGACATCCAATTTGTAATTTGTTAAGATTTACACTTAAGTCATCCATGTACACATTAAAAAGGTGGGGAGAAAGGATTCCACCTTGTTTAACATCACTTCAGATAGTAAAAAATCTAGAAAAGCTCTGACAGTGAATTTCTGGGTACTGTACCAGTAATACAGAATGCGCACAACGTAAGCAGGATAGCCACGGTAGTGTCGTAATGTAGTGTCAAAAAAGTTCTTTTAATAGAAATATGAGCATCTCAGTTGAGTGATGCTTTTTAAATCCAAATTGGTTGGCACACGTTGTGAAGAAAATGGTAGCCCTTGATAATATTAAAGATTCAAATAATTTACTAGCAATTGGTGCAAGCACAATAGGTCTGTAGTTATTGTTATCAGACAAATCACCAGCTTTGTTTTTAATTATTGGAGCTATTATTGTGACCATCGTAGCATCAGGTAAAAACCCATGAATTAACAAGCTGCTGAATAGCAGTGATATATAAATATGCAGTTTTTCATTAGCATACTTAAAATGTTCATTACTTATACAGTCATAACCAGGAGCCTTTCCTGCAGGCATCCCCTGAATTATTTCTTTAGCAACAACCATCATTTGGTCATTAAATTGCATATTGCTGCAATACATGTCAATCTTTTTAGTATGTGTTGGAGAGCCAGGTACAGAATTAAGTAGAGACTGGTAGTGATGAAGCCACATATTCTTTACATTTTCAGCACCACACGCACCGCCAACATTGCTAGGATTTGGCAACTTGGCATTGTTCATTTGTTTGATATCTTTCCACAAGTTTTTAAAGTCATTACTACTTAGTTTTGAAGCAAGTCGTTCGGCTTTAAGGGCTTCAGCATTTTTTTCACAGAATCTTTTATTATGTTTAAATTGAGCACGTTTGATTTTCATTATGTCATACAAAGGACCGTGTCGGGGACTCCCAGCAGACCGCCATATGAGAAAAGACTCTAGCAACCTGGTGGGAGTCTCTGACCATATCATTCCAACCAAGAATGGCGTGCTTCGAAGACATGTTAAATGCGTCATCCCTGAGTGAATTAATAATGTCTTCATAAAATTTGCATAGCAGTATCTGATGGGCTTCATCATTACAATTTGGGTCGGTACATCAATGGCAAATAAAAGCACACTGGTTTGAGTGTAATAGTTGTGAAGGTCTTGGTGAGTGGCAGCCCCCCACATAGGACAAGGCTGTCGAACTGTCGAATTTGCTCCTGAGTGGATGCTTCAGAAGTAGGTAATAAGTTGACAGATATGGTAAAGCATAAGGGTAGGTGGTCCGAAGAGACACAATCATAATTAACTACCATATCAGAGATTGATGAGTGACTGGAGTGAGTGCTGAGCACATGGTCCAGCCAGCTCCTTGAGCCATGAGCATCATGCACCGACATAAGTATAAAAGCATCAGAAGGGAGACATTTAATGTCATTTTGAATAAGGTGACATTCATTAATAAAAGCACAGAGAAGAGGATAAAACAGACTGGGCTTGTTAATTTCCGCATTAAAATCCCCAATGATGAATATGTTAGCTGATTCAAATGAATCGCTTACAGCCTGTATCTTGCCTAAATGAGCCTGATATTCATTGGAATTGTCATTACTCTGATACGGTAAATATACGTTAAGAATCAGAATAGTGGCATTAGATGTGATGATTTTCAGACCAAGGAGTCTTTTCTCATCGTCGTAAATTATAGGTTCAATAAATGGGTCGAGTGAACGTCTCCATAAATAGCCTATCGTCCGCCAAATTCTGTTTAATAGGGCCAAAAGTAACAAAACAGTGTTCACAATTTTACATTTCAACAATGAAATGTTCAAATTGTCAATCTTCCTTCATTCATGTTACTTGGTGTCCTATATCTTTCTTTCTTAATTGAGAACTAATGTTTGTATCAATAGTTGCGATATGTTGAATTCGTATTTTGGCCGACAGGCTTCTCAATATTTCATTTCATATAAAATCTTCCTAGTGGTGGTGTGAACCCCCTCTGAATAGGAATTAGGAAATCAAACGTGAATATATAATTAATATACTGGACCCGTGCATATAGTGCACCCCACACCTTCTGGATCACTTATAGAAGTCACCACAGCTACAGAATATAGATATAGACTATACTATAAGTTGCCAGGAAATAGTCTCGTAGACTTAGTCGTAGCAGTGGACAGTGACTCCCCCTGAATTACATTATTTAAAGCACCGTTAGATGGCGTTGTGCAGCGACGAACGATTTGAGTACACTAATCTCTTTAGTATCCACATTGTTTTGGAGTTTAACTTGATATTAGGAAGTTTAGTTATCGAAACGTTATTGATGTAAAAACATTAATAACATTTTAAATACTATTTTTAAGAAACCGCAATGTAGCGATCCGATATGTCCATATTTTAAAGGATAAATATTCCATCAGCAGAGTGGCGCAGTGGAAGCGTGCTGGGCCCATATCCGACAAAGCTCGTTTACTCGAGTGCAGGGACACCCAGAGGTCCGTGGATCGAAACCACGCTCTGCTAACGTTTTATTTTTTGTTTCAAAAATGAATATTTCCTCCAAAATACAGTTACACGTCATATACATGACATTTCACATCAAGGACAAATTATTGTTTCATTACAAAATAATTATTCTTTTGGATGTATATGCATGAGCAGGGTATAAACCCTTCCGCAATGGCCTAACGCCGTGGCTAGGCCTAGGTCGTGACCGCGCTAGTCATGTGCTTGTGCTGTCATGTTCACATTATGGATGAGAAGAATTTTTTTGAAAACGCCAACTCGGTGTTTTTGGAGGTGGGTAAATTTTACTTTGCTTATGTTTGTTATAATATAGTTTTTATTCTTTAAAGAACAATTGATACAGCATGTGAAAACTAATACTAGAACTTAATTCTGAGGTTTAAAATACGATTTATAAAAAATAAAAAATAAATATATATATATATATATATATATCAGGACAGAAAGTGGATTGTGGGAGATTTTGTAGGGATATTTTTGGCTAAGACATGAACTTCTCCTTCTTCAGTGCCCTGTCAAAAATATTTTTTTAATAAACAATTCAAGAATGTTTCAGAAAGTTGGATTCTGAGATAGTCCATCTTTTAGATACACATTTCTAGTGAATCAACACGCCCCATACAGAATGTATAAATTTCCTCAACACCATATATACTTATGCACATAATATGCAATTTTATGATAAAGCGACTCAAAAGATGACCAATTATATATCTGCGTGCCATGTGCGTTCATTGTTCCCCTGACTGGACATGTTGACTAGTAATGTAGCAAAGCAATAATTTACAAAATAACATATATAATGCTAAATTGCGACATATGGTCGCAAGTATAACGTAATTAATTAATGTATTATTGATAATGACATGCAGTTCTACATGTACATTCTTAGAACAGCTAAACTGGTAATTTAACTCAGAATGCAACTTTAAAATGAATTGTGGGAGGTACTTATACGGTTACTTTACGAGATATGTCAGTCGTACAGACATTTGTTTTAGCTAATGTTATATGTGGCTTGCTAATTTGCTGTGCTATTTCCAATAGTTGTTTAAGTAGAATTAACTGAATTTAACTTTAGGTGGAGTTATTGTAAACGGCTGAAGTTATTGAATGGAATAAGTGTGTGTGCACAACCAGTAGTGTATGGATATTGAACATCAGCAGGGATCGAACCTGCCACACACAACACTGAAACACTATTGTTATAAACAACACAGTTCAACAGTTTTTAAACAAACTAATGACATAGTATGTATGCATTTACAACACAATACTCTAACAGCATTCAGTCACAAATATATTATTTACATTGTTGGAAAAGTCATATGGTACATTACATACATGTAAATTTGATAAATGGCTTTTGTTTACATCCGTATGCCCATGCAAACATTCAGAAATGTACACATGCATATTTAGCTATAATTAAATATGTAAATATCATATGGTAATTGGGCTGCACTTTGCTCAGTTCGTAAAGTGAAAGAGTCTCAGTAATGGTGCATAATGGCAATGTCCATTTATTTTATAAAACATTTGAAAACGTGTACAGTGTATATTAAACATACCCCAATTATATTACATGATTACAGTGCATGTATGCATTATATAATTATGAGAATTTAAATTATTTGAAAACGTAGACATGGTATGCATTAAACATACTTGAATTAATGTAGTGTATGTGGATTGTATACTTGGGTAGTGTATAAGTAACTATGTCTATGCCTACACTACAGTATCTTTGTTTCATTACTAGCATCAAACCAACTATATATAGGACTACACATTTCAATTAGTGTGCATATTGTACGTTGTCTTGTGTGACTGTTACATGGATAACATAATTTTATCATGGGAATTTGCAAAATATGACAATATAATATATATATATATATATGATATATATATATATATACAAAATTGTTTGGTGCACAATGCACATGCAACATTCAATGATTCATCAATGTATACACAGACATATCAATATATTACTAGTATACATCACCATCACAAAAAGACAAAAGGATTCGCCAAATTACTCCCGGACTTAAAAACAAACAAATCAACACGACCCGACCAGGTGCCAGCAAGTATTTTACAGCGGCAGGATTTTGCGCCCCTTGCTAACATATAACATGCCCTGCTGACTCCCCGCGAAAAACTGTAGGCCTACTTATGCAGTTATGGACATGCGAATTAGGGGTCGGTGTGGCAGTATTTTTCAACGGCTGGATTTTTCGCTACATGAGTGTGAGGGGTCTCTGCAACAGCCTTACGTAACGAATCATATTTCACAAATTTATTCCAAAAGCATTTCACCGGAAAACCAGCTACCTACACTAGAAATATTAAAACCCCAGATATATTTCAAGTGCATTCCAACAGAAAACCATCTCTACTATTATATCAACATTTACAAGCACAGCAAAACATTACTGAATTGTAAGTTTACTGTAATGGCCTTCATACTAATTACCTTCCTACTGAAATTATTGTCGATCGATGTTCGATCATGGATGGTGTCCGACATTGTAATATGCAACGCCCAATTTCATTGTCAGGCAACGATCACCTGCTAATCGAATAGCGAATCACTATAGATGAATCATAATTCGTGATCGCTGGTCATTGGACGAACTGGCAACATTGTAATTGAACATGGCAAAGCCAAAGAGGTCGGGCTCGCCGTTACGGACAGGAGTTAAACAAAACAAGTACGCATGCAAATACCAGCAATCGTGGGCGGTCGATCTAGCATGGGTTGCGAGAAGTGACCGCGGTGAAACGCATGCATACTGCCGCGTATGTACTATGCTCGTTTCACTTCAGCGTCGCAGCTGGCGGAAAGAACGACGCCATTCGCCATGCCGGCACGTCGCAACATACAAGCCTAAAGCCCTAAGTGGCCTAACAAAATTCACGAAATCAAACGAAAGATTTGTCATCAACCAGAGAGATGCGGACATAGTCATAGCCAAACGGGTATTGACAGCAGAAACACTGTTCGCCAATATGGTGGCAGAACATATTTTGCCGTTTTTGCTCGCCGATCATTTCACCCGGGTGGTAAAGAAAATGTTTCCCGACAGCGAGACCGCTAAACAGTTTGCTTGTGGTCGCAAGAACAGTGTTATCTTTATTTAAGCTTTTAGCCTAGCCTTGACTGACAGAGAGCCAGTACACTTGTTGATGTCAGCAGGAGTTAAGCACAATAGACATGCCTCTGCAATCTAATATAGAAATAGGACCAGAGGCAGAGCAGGTCTGGAGACAATTAACAAATAAGGAAGAATTAATTCTAAGCATACTGCTGGACACCAACTTGAGTATTGTCTTGGCTTGGGAGGGGATATTCATACAATATTAGTTTGCCTAACTACACAGCATCTCAGGATTTCAGTTAGGTTGGAAGTACATTATTATTTAAATAGGCACTCCGGATTTCAACATACACATCTTTTGAAACGGTGTACACAATGTTTGTGATCGGCAGTTACAATGGTAAAATATAGCCTAAAACGAATTAGTATCTACATCCACACATGTCATATAGTTACAGTTGAACCTCGGTTTACGGACACCTAATTAATACGGCCATGTTGCAATTAAGGTCACCCTAGGACAGTCCAAAATTAGTTCCATATATAGTTTAAAATATACGAAATTAGTTCCACTAATAATGTGCACCTCGCTATTCACGGTACTTTTACCCAGTCCCAAATGGTGACCGGTGACTTTAATAGTGAAGTTCCACATATATATATATTGTATATATCTATAATTATATATATATTCGGCATACGGGGGGTCATTTACGTGAAGAGTTCGTGTTCAGTGTACAATATGCTCTTAATAATTATGTATAGATTCATAAAATGTGTATTTGACGGACGTCTTAGCTGTCAAATTTACGACATTCGATAAATACATAATCTACTCAGTAAACACAATTTAAGTGACAGGTTACTATAAGCTTCGAAAATGTATTTAGTATATTTGAATATGTTTACTTGTTTAATGATGTCTAATTTAATAACGTTTACATTATATGTACAAGTAAGGAGACTAGGGGGTAAGCCTGGAAAGGAGACAGAGACAGAGGAAACAAGAAGCCCTAAGATGTTATAACTCAGTTGGAACCTTGTAATATCAACACATCGATAGTGGCATAAAAACTTTAAAAAAAACTAAATACATTTAAATCACCAGGCCTCCATCCTCGTATGTTAAACGAATTAGCAAAGAGCGTCAGCACTCCATTATCAATCATATTTAACATATCACTCACAACAGAAAAACTATCCACAGACAGGAAACAAGCCAACATATCTGCGATTCATAAGAAAGGAAGTAAAACGCAAGCACATAACTACCGACCAGTCAGTTTAGCGAGCGCAGTAGGGAACATATTGGAAGGAAAAATCAGAGATACCATCACTGAATATATTAAAGAAAATGACCTGCTGAGCGATAAGCAATTTGGATTCTCCAAGGGCCTTTCTACAGTATTTCAACTATTGAAAGTACTCGAATCATGGACTGAAACACTGGATAATGGAGGATGCATAGGCAAAGTATATTGTGATTTTTTTAAAGCTTTCGACAAGGTTCCGCATATTCGACTCGTTGAGAAACTCCAGAGCTATGGCATAAAATGGAACATTCTTAACTGGGTTACAACTCTGCTGGCCCACAGAAGACAACAAGTCACACATTTTCAAATTGGCAGGAGGCAATAATTGGAATATACCACAAGGATCAGTGACTGGCCCCCTTTTTGTTATTATATTCACAAATGATTTACCTGATATTATAAAGAGTTCTCATATTTTCTTGTTTGTGGATGATATGAAGCTCTTCAACCCTATTTATACCGAAGAAGACTGCAAAATAATAGTCTTTAATTTTCCAACATAAGAACAATACCACATCAAAATACACCATTCCTTAGAGAAAACAATCCACTAAGGCAAAGTGGAGGGAAAGAGGGGAAGGGGAAGACCAAGGAGAAGATGGGAGCAGGACATCAACGACTTGTTGGATGCCGACATCGTGAGAGCAGGGATACGAACGGCAGACAGAGCAGCGTATCCTGGGATCATCCGGGCACCTACGTCTCGCAGAGATATGCTGAACTGAAGAAGAAGAACAATACACAAAGGGCGATACATCTAGAAATAATTATGTCAGAAAAAAGGGGTATACCGAAGAGAAAATTCTTATATTTGTATACCCCTATGAATTATCTACTTACAACACATGACAAAGATTACACAAATACACATTAATAATAGTAATTTAGTGATAATCGGTATTTTAGATTGATTTGCAGCAGTTTTTTTAGCAGTGACATGTAATGCATGAAATGTGGGCTTCTTGGCAGTACTGGAAGGCAATGAATTCCAGCATTTTACTCCATAAATTGATAGACACTTTAACTTCACGTTTGTTCTAATACTGACATATTGATACTGAACTCGGGATGAGTGTAAAGAAGACTTTTGTAAACAAAGACTACAAATTGACAGGTACTAATAAATTGTTATACGCTTTATACATAATTGACAAATTTAAGAAGTTCTGATGCGTTACATATGTCATTTATATATAAGATGAACAATTTGGGGCCTAGCACAGACCCCTCTGGTACTCCACATGAAACATTTAGAAGATTAGATGAACATTAATTTATTTTAACAACTTGTTTTCTGTTACATAAATAACTTTCCACCCATTTCTCAGCCACTCCACGAACACCATAGACATTTAGCTTTTTTAGTAATATTGAATGATTTACGGTGTCAAAAGCTTTCTTTAGGTAAACAAAAACACAAAGTGTGTACCTTTTGATATCCAATGACGTACTAATTTCTTCGACAAGGTCAAGCAGTGCACGTGAAGTGGACATTGAGGATCGAAAGCCATACTGGCTGTTGGACAATATATTATTTTTGTCAATAAATTCTTCTAATCTTTTATTATAGAGTTTTTCAAGTATTTTGGAAAATTGGCACAACAACGATATTGGTCTGTAGTTGTCAAATTCTGTTTTAGAACCATTTTTAAATACAGGAATAACTGTTGCTATTTTCATGCGGGAAGGAAAAACTCCACTTTCAAAAGACATGTTAAATATTGCTGTTAATGGCATTAATATTGCATTATTTTTTATATTTATATCATTGCTGTCTGTTGAGGTTTTGTTTTTACATGCACTGATGATCCCAATGAATTCTTGTTCATTTACTGGATTTAAGAACATGCTGTTTTTATTTTTGTTGTTAAAATAGTCATGTAATGAGGCACCATTTACTAGCGGATTTATTTTGGTAGCTAGGTCTTTACCAATATTTGAAAAGAAGTTATTAAATCCATCTGCTATGTCTTTGTTGTTGGTAATTTTTCTACCATCCATTACAATATAATCAGGATAAGAAGACTCGTTTTGTCTTTTATTAATACGTTTATTTAAGATGTTCCAAGTTTCTTTACTGTTTTGTTTTTGTTCATCTAATAGTTTTTATAGTATGTTTTTTCTGCATTTCTTAGTACTGTAGTAAGTTTATTTTTATAACTTTTGTAGCGATGTTCTGTTTCGTTTTGGGATTTTTTGTATATAAATGTTTTTTTCTTGTGACAAGCATTTTTTAAGCCAGTCGTGAATCATGGTTTGTTTTGGCACGGTTATTTTTCTGGCTGGACATTGTTTATCGTATTTTACCACAAATGTATCAATGAATATGCCATAAGCCACACCAACAGATTTTGTATCAAATATCTTTCCCAATGTTTCACTTCTTAAATCAGCTATACAAGAATTTATATTTTAATTTTTTAGATTTCTTATAATTTTGTACATTTCTGTTTTTCACGTAATTATTTTAAATTCACATATTGTGAATATTAGAAAATGGTTAGTAGTGTCACTAATTAAGATTCCATTTGTAGTTCGCGTATTTAAAGCATTTGTAAAAAATGTGTCTATCAGAGTGGCCGAATATCTAATAATTCTTGTTGGCTTAGTGATTAGAGGATAGAGGCCTAGGCTATACATAGTGTCAATGAAATGTTTTGTACCTAAATGGCCATCATGCTTTTAGGATGCCTACATTAAAATCTCCACATAGAAAAAATGACTTGTTAGTTTTTGTGTTTCCGAAAATGTTTTTAATATTTTTACAGAAGATGTCAGTGTTAGACCCCGGTTCCCGGTAGATACAGCCCACTGTTATGTTTTTTTTTGTTCTCAGTTATCAATTCCACTGTGATACATTCGAGTATGTCATTTACTCATAAGGATTTACTTTCAATTTGTTTACAATTTATGTCGTTATGTACGTAAATGGCAACACCATCCCCTCTAACATTTCCTCTACAGACATTAAAAGACTTATATGAAGGTAGATAATGGTTTTGCAGTGTTATAGGATCACTCCAGGTTTCCGAGATGGCAATAACATCAAATATTATGTCAGAATTATGAATGTAGCTTTCAATTTGTTTGAAATTTGCATTTAGGCTTCTTGCGTTGAAGTGTATTGATTTAAATACTGCAACAAGATCTTATTTCTGCCGAACGCTGGGTAGATACATCACTTTTGTAATTCCATCCAGATAAATGTAGCCATGTGAGAATTGGATCATTATCCACAAGGAATAAAGGTTATTCACTGGGAAGCAGCCAGACAACACTTACAAGTACGGACAAGGTGAAAGGTATTGGAGTCACTTTCAATTCATCGCTCAATTTTGCATGAGGCATATATGTCCGAAAAAAATTAATAAAGCCAATTCGATGAATGAATTGATTAATTCCTGCTTTCAAAGATCTTGAATACAAAGAACGTTTAGAGAGACATAATTTTCCAATTCTATCATACCGTCGCCTCAGAGGATATATGATTGAAGAGTATAAGATACTAACAGGGAATATGATCCAGCAGTCTCATCCAATTTTGTTTCATTGAGGGAAAATGAAGCACATATGAGACGGCACCACCTACAACTATTTAAAGAAAGATGCCGACTAAATAAATAACTCATTTATATACCGACGCACAGATGTATGAAACAGTCTCCCACAGTCTGTGGTTGACGATTCACCGTTGCAGTAGTTTTGTACCAAAAATAGATAAGTTATAGCAAAACCACCTTATGAAAACTGAATACACTGCCCCACTCCTATCTTGGATTGTGCCAGACTCAGACGAGAGCTGGCATGTAAGAGGCAGAGGCAGCAATGCCTAGTCAATCCAGAAGAGGACCTGTAAGATGTTATTCACTTTACTTTTCAGCTTTTGAAAATGGCCCAGGAACATTGATCCTGCATACCCTTTATGCCCCCAGATTGTACCTCCGTACAGGGGGGCAAACATCACGCCAGGCCAGAATGCTTTCAAGCGATCCATGACGCCCCTTCGACAATGTGTTGAGTGGGGATTCGGAAATATATCAAGGACATTCGCATTTTTTGACTTCAAGAATAATTTGAAGCTCTTAAGACAACCTGTTGCAAAACTGTATGGTGCTTACTTACTTACTTATCCTCTTCGTGCCGTGTGGCACATAAGGCTCGCACAAGATCTCGCCAGACCCCTCCGTCTTGGGCTTTCCTTGCTGCTGTGCCTCAGGTCAGCTCAGCATTCTTTAGTTCTTCTTCAGTTGTTCGTCGCTAAGTTATTTTTGGTCTGCCTCTTTTTCTATTTCCTTCTGGCGTCCAGGCCAATGCTGTCTTTGCTGGAATGTAGCTGCTCATCCTGTAGACATGGCCGAGCCATGTTCACCTCCTCTTTTTCAGGGTGAGGCAGATCTGTTGTTGTTTTGTTGCTTGGTGGAGTCTTGTGTTGGAAATGGTCTCGGGCCAGTATACTTTCATTATCTTCCTTAGGCAGGTGTTGTGGAAGCTGGAGAGTCTACTGGTGTCTTGCTGTGTCATGCGCCAGCTCTCTGAGCCGTACAGGAGCACAGAGAGGACATTGCTCTGGTAGATTCTTAGTTTTGTTTTTCTGGAGTATACTGAGGATTTCCATAGCCGTTGAAGATTTGCAAATGCCTTACTTGTTGGTGCCGTACTTGTTAATTGCAGAACATGCCTGTAATGGAATTTGACGTCATACTAAGCCTGAAGAAGCAATGTTATCAAGCTGATGCAAGTGTTGACTGTACAGCAAAGCAGACATGTGTGACAAATGTACTACATTGCTGCATTCATTTAGGAGGTCAATAAAATGTACACGCATTACAACTGCACATAGCTTAACGTTTTATTTAAATGACACTGTAAAAAGACAGTTTAACACGTCACATCTTCTTCTGCAGACGCTGCATCATTACATCAGCTTGACGACGTTCGATACCCACGCGTTGGCGGCGCTCCTGCTCTTCCAGAGCAAACTTTCACTGTTCCAGCTCCAAACCCTGGCGCTGCAGTTCTTTGTTTTTATAATCGGCATCTTCTTTGCTTTTTTCTCGTAGATAAACCAACAGGGCATCTGCTGGCTTAGTTGCTTTCAAAGTCTTCTTCTTTGATGGTGTAACATCTGTAGCGGATTCTGCATTGCTGACGCCAGTAATAGTAGAACCTGTACAACAACAATATAATGTATACTTTATTTATAACATTAAATCATACCCCTTTAGTCTCGTTATCAGCAAAGAAAGATGCAGCAAAATATGTTATAGCCACGACAATTTCATTACGTAGCTTTCAGCTGTTTAAACTTAACCACGTGATCCAACACTCATATAGTTTCAAAATTTGTGTTACTGTTGTATGGACAATGTTATTATTATACGTGTTTGCCGTATGCTGTCGCTGTGCTGGTCTGTAGGGCCTTTCCCCAACTTGTGAAAACCTGAGACATTTGTAGTGAAGCACTCTCCTCCAGAGGGCGCCGCAGTGGGAAAAAGTTCCCAAAAATAATATAGGGGAAGTCTAGGAGCATGTACACAACAGTTCCCAGACGGGACTTACAATGGACTTAAATTAAATTAACGGACACACGCTTGGACTGATGGAAATTTGAACATATAGCATAATTATTCATTCAATATCAGAAAAACATGATTCGATTTGTTTAACAAATCACGTTTTGTGTAACAATCTTGGATTGAAAAAATTACATAACGAGCAAATTTACCATTATTATCTTGACTTAAATTAAGGGGCCCTGAATAGATTGCGCTATTCCACGGCAGAAGTATTTTGTCGGCCGACGCATGGCATCTGCGGCTATTTATAGAACAGTTTCGTGCAGGCGATATTTATGACATATACTGTTACACACTAACAACAACAATACATATCAACAACACACTCACTAGATGCAGCGCACGCTTGTCTTGTGTTCCCGAGAACTAATGAAGGGAAACATATCGCCTGCACCACAGTTCTATAAATAGCCACAGACGCCAAGCGTCGGCCGACAAAATACTTCTGCCGTGAAACAGCGCAGTCTATACAGGCCCCTTAATTTAAGTCAATATAATAATGGTAAATTTGCTCGTTATGTATTTTTTTTAATCCAAGATTATTAGACAAAACGTGATTTGTTTAATAGTCAGTGTCCGTTAAGACAGCAAGTCAAGTCTCAAGATTGTTGAATTCAAGACCTTTTGCTGGCTAGAAAGTATATATATATTGTTTCACTATGCATCGTGCGTTGTCTATGTAGAAGGATGAAACTTTATGTAAACACAATTCAGAGGTTCTTTATTAGCATGCCAGACAACTCGAGTCACGCGATGTATCCAACTGTCGTGCACGTACTCACGCCGTTACCGTGGCGCCGCCTAGCGACTAACTAAACAATATAACATTGCAACATCTCCCTTCCTTTACAAGTGTAAAACTCCTACATGTAGAAAACTATTCTATAATCGCATCTAGAACAGTTCACTGGTACCAAATGTTCACTGAGAAATGTTCCTTGAAATAAAGTAATATTTCTAAACAACTGCTTGTGTTTTATCGAAAATTACTGAGAAATACTGTCTGTATTCTAATGCAAAAAAAACAAATTAATACTTCCAACTGCTAGCATTACAGTAATCAACTAAATATCATAGCAAATGACAATGAGATACAAATTGAACATAGCAATGAACATAACAGCAATATTACTATTATTATCGCAATGTTCAATACATGAAAATACACAACAGTCATATTATTGTATGTGCAATATCGTCACTGATGGTGTGTAATGACCATAAAAGGGATTATTATGCCCTTTTTATGCCCAACTTAGAGAGTTAGACGTAGTCTCCGAGATGTGCCGGCCTCCTCACTTGTCTTCCACTGCGTCTCTCGATAGTTGGTGTTGCAGTGATGATAGCAGGATGGTCGTCACTCGGCTTGTCGACGCACTGGCGTACTGGTATTCCGCCTGTCGTGTCAGTCGCGTTGTCTGTCACGTCGGCGGCTCGTGGTGCTGTCACGTCCGGGACCGCTGGTGGTGCTGTCGTGCGACGCACGCCTGTACACTGTACCGTAGTCTGTGACAACATCATACGACCTGATGTTAGCTTGCCGCTGTACTGTCGCTTTCTGCCAACGACTTTTGTACTTCGCTGGCTGCTTGCACACGACGTCACCGTCTTTTAATGACGGCAAGTGCTTTGCGTTTCGGTTGTAGTAGTTAGCTTGCTTCTTGCGTTTGTCATCAACCTTTTCAACTGTGTTAGTGACTGTTTTCGGCATCAGAAGTGCTTTCGCAGTGGGCAGAGTGGTTTTCGTTCTCCTTCCAAACAGTCTTTGTGCAGGCGAACTGTCCATGCCTTCCGTAGGTGTATTTCTGTAGTTTAAAAGTGCTAGATATGGATCTGTACCCGCTACTTTTGCCTTGATCATTAATTTCTTAGAGATCTTTACGGCACTTTCCGCTTTTCCATTAGACTGCGCGTAACCAGGCGAGCTGGTTGTGTGGTCGAAGTGGTATAGTTCTGAACTCTTTGAACTCCCGTGAGTTGTATGGTGGACCATTGTCCGACACCACCTCGTCTGGTATACCGTGCCTCGCAAACTGTTGTTTAAGCTTCGGTATGACCGCTGCCGCCGTCTTGTTCTCTAGTCGGTCGATCTCGAAAAAACTGCTGTTGTAATCTACAGTCACTATGTAGTTTCGATCGTTGCATTCGAAGAGATCTGTGCCTACTTTTGCCCATAGGCGATCGGGGACATGATGTGACACGAGAGGTTCTTTCGTCTGGCAACTTTGGTAAGCTGAGCAAATGTCACACTGCGATATGTAGTCTTTGATCTGCGTTGACATTCCTGGCCAGTATACGCACTCTCGGGCTCGTCGCATTGTCGCCTCGATGCCCAGGTGTGCTTCATGTAGTTTCTCGAGTATTTCGCTCCGCTGTGTAGATGGGATGACACATCGACTTCCTCTGAACACGATGCCATCTTGTATTGCGACCTCGTCACGTATGCCATGATACGCTCTGATCGTTGTTGGTAGGCAACTCTTCTCAGGCCAGCCTTGTAGAATGGCTGCTTTCAGTGTTTGTAGTGTGTCGTCTGTCTCAGTGTTGTTTTGTATGTCTCTGAGTCTACCGTCTGAGATGGGCATGTAGTCAGCCATGTGGATCGTCTCAACTTCCTTTTCCACGGCTTCGCGTAAGTCGTTTCCTTAGCATGCCAGACAACTCAAGTCGCGCGATGTATCCAACTGTCGTGCACGTACTCACGCCGTTACCGTGGCGCCGCCTAGCGACTAACTAAACAATATAACATATTGCAACATATATATATATAATTAGCTAGAACTAACACAAGTTTACTGTTCATTGTGTATTTAGACGCCAATGAGAAAAGAGTGTTGTAAGGATTTGTCCAAAACATTGAATGTGCCATGGACATGGTGGTCCAAATTAATTGTAAACTGGTGTTACGAGTGTGGTTCTTGAACAGTGTGACCGGGAACATACACCTATAGTGCTAGAGAACCTGGGTTCAAATTCTGTGCTGCTGTGTGTTCGACACAAGGACAGTTTGTTCACTGTACGTTTCTTCAGTTCACTCAGTTGTATGACCGAGTACCTGGTAATAGACAGTGCCATATTTGGATTTTGTGTATGAAGTCTTTGGACAGTAATTGCAGTGTGGCTGAATGCTTCCCAGAGAAATCGAGATGATGTTCGATTGAACAGGTTTGCCAGGGAGTAAAAATGCTTTGAGCAGTCCTAGGGACTGGATACCGTGCTATACATGAACTTACCTTATATGGATCCGGGTTTGCAAAGTGCTCTTTTTGAGCAAGCGTGGCAAACCAGATTTAGATAATCGTACACGTTTGTTTGCAAGTCGTACAAATTTCTACGATTCTTGCAGGTGCGCACCATTCAGGGCTAGCACCTACGGTTTGATATGCTGTGATATTGTGTGGGACACGTATATTTAACTGGTATGGAAAGAGACCTGTCAACTTTGAGTAATATATAATATAAAGGCGGTGATAGATCACTAATGGTCATATTGACAAATAATTTGGTCATATAATTACTGTTTGTGTGCTACTCCTTGATATTTTGTAGGACACATCTTTGTAAAGAAAGTTACCTCATTTTACAAAAGTAGTCACCAGAGATAAAAGTGGAACATATTTTTTCGTGGATTAAAATATCAAATTTGAAAGTTATGTAACAGTTTGCAAATTGTTATCTTTGTGATGATCAGAAATACTTTGTTCAAATGACCAGCTTCAAAATAAGAGCTCATGTGTTAGCAACAAATAATATTGATTTTGTTTGCATTGTGTCCACTTTCATTAGTGGAATCTGCACAAGTGTTTATTTTGTGATACTGTGCTGATATGTACACACACTGTGTAACTTAAGCTGTATTGTCAGACAATAACACATCTACTTTTTGCCATAGAAAAATACCAACTTTATACAAAAAACACCGACACATTTGGTTAAATAACCAGGATCAAACAGTGATACGTATTTATGTTAGACTTGTGTTCTACCCTTTCTCATGACTTTGAATAGCTCTACAAGATAATATTTAACTAGATACAGCGTACTATTAAATATAATTGATTATAATGTTTACCTTTTATATTACATGTTTCCTATATAACATTATTTAATATTTTTCTAAAGGTTGACATTTTTGTGTTATTACAGCAATACTGGGTATACTTATGTTTAAATTGTTGTTTTCATATGACGTGCACAACATTTTTAATCTTGTAATATAAATGTTGAAATAATGTTTAAAACAAATTTATTTTTAGACAATGTGAACATGAAATTAGTTTTATGGTTAGATGTTCATGACATACATGTTTTCGATACTTGAGATGTTTCAGTGCTTTTTCATTCATACAAACAACATTGTTGATTGTTCAGATCACCACGTGTCATCTAAGATGCAGAAGATGTTGAAAGTTCCACATATATTTTCGTAAACTGGATTGACATAGTGGCTGTAAATCAGAATTATACTTAAATAAGATTCAATGTTTCAATGGACCTATGGTATACAAATACTATACATACTAAGTGTGTTGTGTGCTGGTATGTGTGGAGTGAGTGGTTCTAAAAATTATTTACTCAACATTATGTACTCAAGATTAAAAACCAACGTACACCAGGTTTTGGTTTTCCTTTGTTAACGTGCAAGTTTCGTAAAATGGCACATAGTATTATCTGTGCCATTTTAGGAAACTTACAAGTTTCCAGTGAACCGAAGGTCATATACCAAAGAAGGTATGTTATATTTATATACAGCTAAAAATATCTGTCCCTAGCAATTATATAATTATTGCAAGCTTATTAAGATGTTGAAACTGCTGCTCTGGAATTATAGGTGGTAATTTACTGCATTAGTAAGGCAGACAATGTTTAATCTGCAACAACCTATTAAGTTATGTACATTCACTTTTCACGCAGAAGAAAGTTACTGAAGTCAGATTAATATTATGCAGAAGAAGATTACTATTTACTAGTCAGATTTATTTCAGATGTATAAAACACATAAAACATATAAAACAATAATTAAAAGTATTCTTTAAAATAATACAAATGATTCAATTTAATAAGTTGAATTACCCAACCCATACTTCTTCAAGCTCTCGGGTATAGCTAATTTTCTTTGAATAATAAAGAATATAAAGTTTGGAGAGATATACCTTTATAAATAGTTAACACAGCACCACGTGATCTGACAATAATGTCCTTTTTAAAACAGTTCATCTAACGAAGCACCACTTCTATATACAAGGAAACATGTAACAGCATCTTCACAGGCCTGTCTAATGACACAACTGTATCAATTGACTGACATCATTCAATTTCTATTACGTCCATTGGCTGTTCTTCTTTTCCCTGCAGATCTTGGGCTTCTCCAGTTACCGGTGCCGGTGCCTTGTTTTCCTCTTCATCCTCTTCACTGCTTCCATTTGGACAGTCCTGGTCGAAATCCCACAATTCCAGTAGTGCTGCCACTGGGGGAAATATAGCAATCATGCAACTGCAGATGTTTGTAAATAAAACATTTTAGAAAAAATATACTTTGTTACTGTATTATAACAAAATGATCAATAGTGAACACACAGCATTCTGGAATTTAGTCCTAACATGGTTACATTATGGGCAGTAATTTCTATTCGTATTTTATATCAGGAAAATACTATTTTTTAAATAACTATCACAGTAATATGTGATAAAACTACTATGCAGTTAAAATATCAAATTTGAACTTAAACCTCATACTACAAAGGCATTAAAGGTTGTTAAATATTTAAGGCCATAATTTGCGCAAGATTAAAAATTGTGTGCATGTCATATGAAAACAACAATTTAAACATAAATATACCCAGTATTTCTGTAATAAAGGTAGAACATACCCATAGTCATATTATTTAGGATTCCATACCAAACAAAACCCGTTTTCAACGACTATCAATCATACTAAAGTTACTAATGGTGAAACAAAGATCATCACTATACAACTCACTTTCATGGTCTCCGATCCCGTTTGTCTCGCGGAATAACATCTCGGTGCCACACACCAACTCGACATACTGATGTTCGACGTCCTGGTGGTGGCGCCGGTAGTATGTGTCTCGGACAGAGAAGGCGTGGAGCAGCGCGATGCCATCCTGCAGCAGTTGCAGACTCCCGCCACTAGGGGCCGTTCTGTAGGCGAGCAGCTCACGGTGAAGGACGAGAACCACTGACCTGACAACCTACAACGAATACAGTGTGATCACATGACCAGGGTATGCTGCAGGGTTTTCATTAATCAAGCCACAGGAATTTCTTTTACATTCTTTACCCAGTATCAATGGCCAGGAATTCTATTTACTTGAAATCATGCTGTCAATATTATGCATATTATCTAAAAATTAATATGCTGATTTTAGAGTATTCTCTTCCCAAGCTGTCCATATGCTTCTTTGGACATCTTGCATTGATCTACCAATTGGCGAAGTATTTCAGAAAACACAATAGCATTTATTTACAGTTTTTTTACTTATGTGTTTTTGATATGCATGGTCTTTCTCGAGGGCCACTGTCTTACTTCACACATTTAGTGGTAATCAATTTGCCAAATGGTGCCAATGTAAATGAGAAGTTTGTTGCTCCACGTGAGCTAGTAAAATATAAGCCTTTAAAATTCCTGTCAAAATTAGCAATTTTTAAACTACTATAATAAGATGACGTTTTAGAATAATCATCTTGTTTTAAAATTTTATGAATTTAAGAAATAGTATTTTATTACTTGACATTCCAAATGTGTTCCTTTAAAGAACGGAGATGTCACCAAGATTGCACGTCACTTACGTCAGCGCCACATTGACAGTTTGGGGTCAGCAGCAGTGTCATTCCATTCTTGTGGTGAGACACAATCGTGGATAGCAGCATCACAACCTGAACAATAAAGACCAGTGGTATTATACAATACTTTCTACACTGCATTTACCCATTTTATTCAGACCTATATACACATGATAGGATCAACATTTGTATAGTATTAAGAAATTCTGCATTTAAAAATGGCAAGTTAGATGGATATTTATGGGGAAAATAGCAGCAGAGGCCTATTTTGAGAAAGAAAACCATATTACAATTTTGAATACACCCAAATTTGTTATATAACCAACAGACAATGCCACCCATATTATTAGGCACAACGTAAACAGCAATATTTGTATAAGGCAAGAGAGCGCAAACTACTGACACTATACTTCATGTCTCGGACTGACGTGAAAAACACACCTAGTGGTTGAAAAGATCTATGAGATCAACACACAAGAATTTTTTATTTAGATTATTCAAAGTTGGAGATGTAAACAAAATTAAACTAGCTGGGATTCAAAATGTCTGTCAAACACAAGTAAGTAATCTAAGATTGGTCGTTTAAACCAGTACCCTACAGTGAAGTAAAAGACCAGGTGTTCGTCTTGCTACCTTCTGACTGAGTCGTGTAGTGTCAGTCGCTCTCCGTCCCTTCCAATCACTGCAGCCGCACGAGTAGACCAGTTGCAGTAAACACTCGTCTGGCAAACAAACCACATTCAATGCAGCATACAATCGTTATATCAAATTTGCCCTGTAGTTCATCCCAGGTAAAGTACATTTGCACATGCTTAATTTAAGTTTTCACTCATGTCTAGTTCACCTGTGAAGTCTAATAACTGTTGCCACTGACTGTCAAGGTTCTTCGGGCAGGTAACGTATCAGTTGTTTTTTTAATACTTTTTTCTTTGTATAATAATAATAAAGTAACTTCTTTTGTGCCTAAATCCTTGGAAACCAAGCTCAGAGGCACATCAATACAAAAGGGTTAGTCACTATCAGAATCGACAGGCCATATTAGAGTCGTCAACAGATGGATGATACCCCAGAGAGCTAAGGTGTATAACATTAGTTGGTGTAGGACATATGTACTACAAAAAAACTTTTCACAAATCTGACCATTATTCCTTTAAAATGTGGGAGAACTATTATTAGTTGGTCTATCTTTCATATTGTAACATAACAGAGATAAGTTCTTATATAACGCAGTATTCAGGACTGCTTAAAGTGCTTCACACTTTACTCCCTGACAGACCTGTTCAATCGAACACCATCTTGACTTCTCTGGGAAACATCCAGCCAAGCTGCAATTAATGCGCAAAGACTATTTGTACACAAATATTCACCACTGTCTATAGCCAGGTACTCATTCATACAGCTGACGAACTGGAGCAACGTAGAGTGAACAAGCTTGCCCAAGGTTCAACACCACAGCATAGGTTCTCTCGATTGAGAGTCTGACGCTCTACCACTGCACCACTGCATTCAACAAAACTATAAGTGTTTCAATATACGATCAATACGGCTATCATTACAACCCACTTTGACACACAATTAAAGTTTGTAATAATTCTTCTCGCTACCACATATTTAATATGTTTTCGGGCTGTCTCAAAGATACAGTGAAATCAATTGCATCATCATCGACCACAGGAGTGGAAGTTGTGCACATGGATTTATAGGATCAATATCACTTGAAAGCAAAGTTGATTTAATAAACCAGAGCCGATTATTGTGTCAATTAGTTAATGATGCATCAACAGGTAAAACTGAGACTGAGTGATGGAAATGGCACAGATAATGCACATAAATGGAGCACGTATTTATAAAGGACAGTTGCACTAGCCTCCTGAACGCAGCATTTGTAAACACAAAGTGGTTATTCTTTGTTTACAGACGCACCATATTTGTTTAACTATAATAAAGACTTCCTGTCTGGTTTGTAAGTACTTGTTGTCCAGTTATTACTTTTAGTTGGATTGGTGTATTAAAATTAATGTTCTACTGTCACCGTAATAAAAAGTATCAATTAAAACAATATGCAAGCTTCATATAAAATGTTGATACTTTACAATAGAGTATGAATACACCTGTAATATACCATTCTTCTTGTTTGTTAAGTATTAAGTCATGTTAAACATTTATTATGATTAATTCTATGTCATTTAATTAGTTTGTGATTTGTGTATTAATCACTGTTCAGTGTGATTGTAATAAACTGCACGCAATAACACAATCTGCAGTAATACTTTTCTTGCACTATAAAACTAATTTACATTATTAATAAGTTGTTTTATCTGTTTCATGTGACAGTTACAAATATATTATTATATGGCATGTTTTGCTATGTGTAATGTGTCAGATCGTATAAAATGAGAACAGTTGTGTTTATGGCAGTGGAACAGCAATATCTAATATAACATAAGCCAAAGGAAATATTTTTATATAAAAGTTTATGATGGGAATGTATACTTAGCAAACATTGCCACACAATACTAGCACTAGCAGCGTAGGTCGTTCACTCATTGTCGAGTCGATAACAAGTTTCGTCCGCTTGTGTTAGAGATGACAAATGCACGTTTATAAAATGTGTTTTATTAGTATAACGCTATAATTATTTCACCACGTCAGACAACTGACTATAGTGTGGGTTTATGGAATGAAAGCAGACTCCAACCGAGCAACCTTCTCTTTCGAATGACTAGCAAACTTCCAGCGTTCAGTCAGTAATATGACCTGATTTTAGGGCATGCGCAGAGGCTGCCAACTTCCACTGAAATACTAGCGGTAGTTTTGTTTATCAAACAACCAAAATGTAATGATGACCACCATTTGCTTGGACTCGTGATTGACAGGAGTCCCGCCGCTGTCAATCACGAGGCCGTGGGAGATGACCAATGAAATGCGACCACAACAAGCGCACACGTGCGTCTTCATAGTGCTTCATAAACACCGAATCGTTCGACGAACTGTCATTACCAATATAGATTGCAGGGTCTATTCTGCCACAAATACAGGGGAGATCTCAATAATAATAGAAATGTCCAAATGTTGCAACCACAGTGTTCAAATTGTAAATACCAGTTATTGGCAGTATTGCATAGACTGGCAAGGGTAACTGCAATTTCTTGGCATTGTTCTTTGAAGTTGCTGGTTGTCCCAATTAAAAACAAACTGAAATAAATTGTTTAATTTCTTTGAAACTTCCTTTTAAGTAAACATAATGCTCTTGTCAAGTAAAGTGCCAAAAGTGAAGTATGTTGATTGTGAGCTCATGTTACTAAACCCACTCAAAGATTGACATTTGCATGTGACAAAACAACCAACTTGTCAGATGTTGGTGACATTACATGAGTACATGTCGTGAGCGTGCACTGTCCTTTAGCATGACAAGCGGAGGTGCGGCCTGTTATTTCAGTTTGTACATAGAATTGCAATTGTGGAATTTAATATTATTTGATATCACCGTAAAGACAATAACGATAATTTACAGAAAAGCGCGACCAAAAGGGGCCTTAAACAGGGTGACGGAGAGGGTTGAAAATGATTTGAATAGCAAGACACAATTTTTAGAGTACATTTAATTCAGATCAGGAATAAAAATGGTTCATTTCACTTTAAAGCCACAAATGTGACAATGTACAACTGATTCAGGTCAATGGAGTGTTTGTGTTACGTCTCAGTGGAACTCACCTGCGCAGACACAGAGCAGTGAGAGGAGCAGGGAGGACCGGACGAGTGCAGTAAGAATGTCCAATGCCCGCATCGCGAGTGCGCATCGTGATTGGACACAGATGTCAAGGTCGTCTGCGAGACAGTTGACCAGCACATCGTGACTGACCAGCGACTCAAATCTGTCAACAGGGATTCATTAACGATGTTTTTATCGCAATTTCTAACCAAGTTGACCAGCGACTCAAATCTGTCAACAGAGATTCATTCGCAATGTTATTATCAACATTTTGCTACATGCGACACAACCCAGCGAACCGGGTATTAAGTGACAGGTCTATTCTGCACTCGAGGTACTTCACATTCCATCAAGTTTGTGTTTTTGGCAGAAATACTTAATTTGTAATGTCATCTTTCATTGTCCGATTCATTTTTTCAACAAACAATCCCAAACTAAGAAATTGCATTCATGAACCGACACATTAAGAAACCAAAGGTGATACGAGTCAATTGACCTCGTTTCTCAAACTGTCTCTTTTTTAAATGTTGCTTCGATTTTAGCAACAAATCGGAAAGATATTTCAACAAGTGACGTATATTTTAAAGTTCACGGTCTGTGGATTCAAAAATGGTACAACACTCCATTTAAAAAAAAATTGTGACTTAATACCCACTCTGTTGTGGCAGGTCGCATATTAAAATATTTGATTCCAAGGTAATGTTTTTTTGTGAACTTTAACCTGATATATGTTTGCAAGCAACAATTTGTAGATTATTTTTTTCTGGCTAGAATAATGAGGGTTATTTTAATTCTTGGGAAGACTATCCACAAAACTAGCACTGTAGACCACCATGTTAAAGCATAGATTTCACCAGTGCTAGGGTAAAACATTCTTATCAAATTTGATTAATATAGATCAATTGGCTGCATTCCAAATATGATATAGGAGTGAAGTCATGTAAAATGGAACATTATAATTTTCTAAACTTCTGCACTTTGCCATTCAGTTTTTAAAACAAATATCCCATTTTTGTTAGGGATAAAACATGGTTTTATCTGTCAGGAAAGACAACTTTAGCAAGTTTCATCAAGATTTGCTTCTTCTGTAGCCATTTGAAGACCTAAAAATGGGTGTATTTTCGCATGAAAATGTAAAAACTTTTGACGACAGCATTTCAAAGCTAAAAACAAAAATCACAGGAATATCTGGAGGCCTCCTTTTATATTAAATATATACCCCAAGGTGTATTTGAGTAAAAAAAAAAGTAACTGTCTAATCCTACCCATTGCTGAATTATTGAGGTGAGAATCTGGCATTATTTTTTAAAAGACAATAGTTTTGGGCAGTAGGTGTACTAGTCTCTCTGAAAAAAAGGAAATTAACTAAATGAACATTAAAAAAATATTTTTCTGCCACAGAACCCTTCCTTTGTTGATTTCTAGAAAAATAATTTTAACAAACATAAGTCATACAGAATTTATTTTTGGAAAACTTAACAAAATTCTGTCCCCTTATGTCGCGTAGACCTGTCACACCCTATTTTCCCAAAAAAGTAAGACAGAAAAATATGAAAAAATATAGCTATACAGTACTTGACCCATTTGCAATTCCCATATACAAAATCATTAATCATTGATTTGCAGTTAACGAATATCTCATGTAATAGTTATGCATAACATCATGAAATTATGTCGATAAAAAAAAAATTATCTTATAATATAAGATTTGCTATTGTTTTGGTACTCTCTTGTAAAAAATTTGAAACTTTCATTTTTCATATCCAAGAATCATGTTAAATTACCTGGTAGAGGCTTTCGTTGACGTGTCACGCCGACTTCATCAGTACCTATGACGCTGAATGACGTCATCGTACACGTGAGGCAGTTTGTAATTGCCCTCGTCTCTGTTGATGGGTGTTTTGGTTTTTCTGATCCAGATGGCTTCTTTGATATGCCGAATTCTTCTGTTGGTTTCTTTGTCTACAATTTTCACTCCCTCCCAGTCTATGATATGGTTTTCAGTTGTCGTATGGTCTGTAAGGGCGGATTTATTGATGGTAGACATCAATCTTTTTTTCCCACTCCTTGTGTATTTCTCATTTTTCGTGTTGTCTACGTCCTTTCTGTGTTCCTCCAGTCTTGTTTTGAGTAGTCTTCCTGTCTCCCCAATGTATTCCCCACCACAATTCTTGCACGGTATTTGGTACACCAGTTCGTCATTCAGCGTCATAGGTACTGATGAAGTCGGCGTGACACGTCAACGAAAGCCTCTACCAGGTAATTTAACATGATTCTTGGATATGAAAAATGAAAGTTTCTAATTTGAAAATGAACTATCCTGAAGAATGTTCAGTAATCTCTTGTAAAAAGTATTTAGAAAAGTATTTGAAATACTTCCTAACATATTTGTATTTAAATACTTTTGCATTTCAAAGTATTTGTAATTGTATTTGAACCCCTCAGGAGAATTTGTATTTAAATACTTTTCAATGTATTTGACCCCATATCTGGTTAGATATTTTACATGAAATTTGGTCGAGGTCGAGTGACGCCCCTCGTTAATTTATGTCTATTTATTCCGCATCGTGCACCGTTGTCAGTTGTTTATTTTAATTCGTTATTCAGCATGTTGATATAGTACTATCTGGTGGTTCGGCACACCAAAAAGTGGAAGGCGAATAATTTGATTTCTCGGCAAGATTCGGCATTATTTCTCACCGTGGCGATAATATGTTGTGTTGTTGACGCACCAACATACTTCAGAGGTGCCACCATACGGACAATTGAACCATCTCAACATTTGTTTGTAAACATTCTCCATGGCCGTGCCGTCACTGTCGATCCGGCACAACAACAATGACTCAACGACTCCCTCCCGTTTCACTATCGGCACGTTCAACGTCCGTGGACTCTTGTCAGCCACTAAACGAGGCCAGCTAAGCGAAGATCTCGGCAGACTACACATCGACATTTGCTGCCTGCAGGAGACGAAATCCCCCATCGGATTTAATGAACGGTCAGGCAACTATTGGCTCCTTGGCTTGCAGTCACAGTCACGACACTACGGTCTCGTCTTCGCTGTCGCAATGCATTTGGAAGAAAGAATCGTGCGCTATTGGTCAGTGTGTGACAGAATCGCTGTAATTCAACTGCGCTTGACCAACAACTCATTACTAACAATCATAAACGTATACGGCCCGATGTCGCAGCGTGTTAACACCAACAATGCCGAGCAAGACGAGTACTTCGCCGAACTCGCAAGTCTGACGTCGCAGTACTCGTCGAATGCCCTATTTTACATCGCTGGTGATTTCAACAGCAAGCTCGGTTACAAGAAGTTCGACGAGGAATTCATGGGAAAACACTCGCGTGGCAGACGGAATATCAACGGCATAGCCCTCGCCGACTTTCTCGAGGTACATGGCCTGTTTGTCTGCAACACTGCATTCCAACACGCCGCTCGTCACAAAACAACATGGCAAGGACAGCGCCGCGATGTGACGACAGGTCACACTGTACCCATATACAATGTGATCAATTTTGTCATTTGTCGACAGACACACAAAAGGCTCTTAACAGACTCCCGATCATACGCCGGCACTTTACTCGATAGCGACCACCGTGTGCTCGTCGCAAAGCTCGACCTCAGGCAAATGTTCAACGTTTGGGGTCGAATCGAGAAGTTGCACTCGGCGAAACACGTTCGCTACAACACCAAGTTGTTAGCCACCGATCCCTTCCGCGCACGGTTTCGTGACGTCATGTCGGAAGCACTATCGGAAGTCAATACGAACACGTCAGCTAGTTCGAGATGGAACACGGTAGAACATGTTCTGAAGTCGGCGGCGGAACTGACCATCAGTCGGACTGCCCCGGCGGCCAGACGAGGTGTCCCACACAGTGTTGAAATGGCGGCAATGTCAGAGGAACAACGCAAGTTGAAACTATGGCTGCAGAACACTCTAAACGTCATCTGCCGATGCAAACTGAAGCGCCAGCGCAACATAATCTTGCACGCTATGCACCGAAAAGCTCGCGAAAACGTCTCAGCGAGACTAGACAGGCTAGCGTCAGAAGTTGAACGTCTACACGATGGCGCAAAAATGTTTCGTGCCGTTCATGAGATGACGAGGAAACCTGCCGTCAAGCTAACGATCCACGATGACGCCGGACGCGTTATCTGCAACACAGCCGAACTGAACGCGCGGGTCACCGAATACTTCAGTCGCCAGTTCAGCGACGAAGCCGTAGAAGAACTGCCTGCCTTCACCGGAAGACCATCGCGACTGGCAGACCCAATCACAACCGAAGAAGTCAAGCGAGCGATCGGGAAATTGAACAGCGGTCGAGCCAGCGGGCAAGACGGCATACCGGCCGAATTTTTCAAATGCACGGCTGGCCTGCTAGCAGACACGATTGCCAGCATTTTCAACGATGCGCTGGAAAAACACGAACCGCTCGACCTAGGCAAAGGTGTGCTCGTATTAATACAGAAGCCGGGCAAACCAATAGGTCCACTAACGAGTGTGCGTCCGATAGTCTCACTATCAGTACTCTGAAAGACACTGTCTCTCATCGTTCTATCGAGGATCGCGCTGAAAGTTGACGACTACCTGTCGCCGTCGCAATCGGGATTCCGACGCGGACGCAGCACGGCCGACGTAGTCTTCGGGTATCGTTGGCTCTGTGCTAAAGCGCAGCATCAGCACGTATTAATCGAATTCCTCGGCATCGACCTGAGTCGCGCCTTCGACACCATACGTCGCGACAAGCTGCTTGATACGCTACAAACATTCCTCGGCGAGTCGGAACTGCGGATGATTCGCTTCCTACTCGCCGCCACATCGCTCGAGCCGCGTCTCTCAACAGGCGATTGTCATCCATTCGCCACATCCATCGGGACGCCGCAAGGCGACGGCCTCAGCCCGGTGTTATTCACTGTGTACCTCGAAGCGGCACTTCGTGACCTTCGTTCGCGCCTCCCGACACGTCCACCAGCCAATGCCACCCTACCGCTGGACGTCGAGTACGCTGACGACACGGACTTCGTCAGCTCCTCTCGTTCGTTCCTTCGTCGAGATCGAGCGCATCGCGCCAGCTTGCTTGGCGGAGTGGTCGCTGACGATCAACACGTCGAAAACAGAACGAACAAGTATCAGCCGACACACTGACCGCATTCAGGAAGAGTGGCGTATGACACGTAAGCTTGGATCGCTCCTCGGTGAAGCCGAAGACATCGCTCGACGAAAGCAGCTGGCCAACGTCGCCTTCCGCAAGCTGTGGACACTGTGGTTTAGGCGATCACAGATCTCTCTACAGCTGCGGCTACACGCATCCTTCGTTGTGCCCGTGCTGACGTACAACATGGGTACATGGGGACTCACAAAATCAGAACTAGATCATCTGGATGCGTACCACCGTCGTCATCTACGCCAGATCATCAGCATATGTTGGCCACATCGCATTTCCAACGAGGCACTATACCACCGTTGCCGATGTCGTCCCATCAGCGAAGCTGTCATAACTGCAAGATGGAGTCTATTCGGGCACGTGCTCCGTATGCCACCCGATGCACCCGCTCAGCTAGCGATCGACAACTATTTCGCCGTGGACACAGGTGTCACGTCATACATGGATCGACCGCGAACGACTCTGCCGACAGACCTGAGCGCGGACCTGCGACGCATAGGCCGTATGCTACGTTGCCGTGCCGATGTCGACGCCCTGCGCGCACTCGACCGTGAACAGTGGCGACAATTGGGGCTGGCCATTTCAAAATAAGAAAGCATCATATGAATGGAATTGACCTTTTTAAATTATTCATTTACATTTTTATTACTTTTTAGTGCAATTTCTACTTACTTTTAACGATTATTTTATATATATATATTTTTTTATCATATGGACATTTTAATTATACATGTATCTATTCATTTAAATATTTTAATTTATTTATATATCTATTTATTCCACTTCTACAAAGGATCTGTGATGGTACATTTTGTGCGGAATGGCACAAGCGAAACAGATGCGAACTACATCACGTCTGCCACGCGAAAGTGCACATAATAATAATAATCTGGTTAGGTGTAAGGTATAAGGTAGGCCCAGACAATTAATTAATTTTTCTGTGTGGAAAAACAATCTAGGTGGAACTTTTCCAACCGGATTTTGAAAAAGGGACAACATTTTGCAATGTCAGCACTATCATTTGACCATTTGAATGGAAAACCTAATACTTCTATTTTTCCCTGGTCAGTACCATCACAATACACATCTTCAAGCAAAACAATAATTACCATTGTAGAATTTTTGCTGGACACATATTTATAAGTGTGACAGACACGACACAAAAATGTGAATGATCTATTTCATCATCCTATATAAACACCAGGCGATAAGTTGTCTTCTACTTACCATTTTGATACACGTTCAACCCTATACTACAAAATCATTATTTGGGAAAGAACATTTTTCACTCCCAATTTTTACACAGGTGTTCCATTTTTGTCACTTCGCTCATATACATATTTCTAATATAGATAAAATACCATAAATTAAAAAAATCTGCCGGAATAATCTTACAGTGTAAACATAATAAAAACTGTCAACAAGATACGTGTAGAAAATTTTAAAAATGAAGATTTATACTAGTAAGTTGCAACACATAATAGAGAATAGTGTCAACAAGAAGATGTCCTGCAGCGTCAACTCTAACGACATCTAACGGAAAGCAATAATGTAAAGCTGTCAAGCAGAAAGCGTCAGCGTAAAGCTGTCAAGCAGAATACGTCAACGAAGAACCGTCTAGCAGAAAGCATCAACCTGAAGGGGTCAAGCAGAAAGCGTCACCATGAAGCCATTTAGCAGGTGTAAACAGAAAGATGTCTAGTGCTCAGTGTCAACATGAAGCGGTCGATCAGAAAGTGTCAACATGAAGCCATCGAGGGGAAGTTGTCTCACCTGTGCAGGTGTTGCTGGTGACAGTTCTGTGCCAAGGTAGTCAGACAGACCAGGGCTGTCTCCGTCACTTCCACACAACATGCTCTGTTCTGGAAGCAAAACACTTGCTGCTGTTTGAGAAGATCATAGTTTGTTAAATACAGTCATCATAAATCACCATATTCACATCTCAAAATGGGCAACTTTATGCTCTGCAAGCTATAAATGATCTGACTAAGTATCAAATAATAGTTCATGCAAGCTGATAAATTGCTTAATAAAACATTAAACTGTTTACGAAACAAACACGGAAATCCACGAATGCAGAGCAATTCTGGTTTCTTTGCTTGTTTGAGTTGTTTCATTAGACATTATTTACCTCACACATAATATTTAAATAATATGTTAATCACAATGATAAAGACACATTCAGCTGTACATAGCAGTTACAATTTTACTTCAGTAGACAATCACAACAACACGCTTGTAATAGGAAACTATAATAATAACAAATGCTAATAATTTAATGAATATAGCCCTCACTCGCTGTCAATCCATGTTGACATGACTGATATATACTTACAGCAGAAAACACTACCTGAAAGTGAAGTGGATTTGCCAAATTAACAAGTTTCTTGAAGAGCTGACAGTCACCAAACTTCCCCATGCGTGGATCTAGGTCAACCATACAGTCACCATGACAACAGGGCCCTCGTTCCTGCTTCAAAATACAAGAAAAAGCCTTAGTAAAAGTTAGTTTTTTATACTTGCTCTGTCTACCCCAGCCTAGAGCTTACAGTTTGCCACCAAATGAGTATCATTTTGCAAGTTTAATATTCAGGTTGACAAAGTTTGACCATAAACTTGTTGACAATTGTAAATTTATCTATTCTACTTATATGATGATTGTGCATTCAATAAGTTGTATTAATTATATCAGGTACTTTGAACTACTTAGTAGATTTTTAGGACACTGTCCAGTTGGGTCAATAGCATGGACTGTAAAAAATGAACTGACAGTGGAGCATCACAAAGTGGACCACAGTACAAATGATTATCGTTGGAGATATATGTTCTCAGCTAAGATGGCATAAAAACAGCATCAATTATAATCAAAAAAAAATAAAAATTCTCACACAACTCACGCGTGTAATATCTTAACTTTGACAGAAATATCTTCACCTACCTTCCCCTTCTGTGTGCTTGTTGTATGCGACATCACGTGACACACAATGGCATGTCTGACGTGTGCGCTCAAATTCGCCAGCGTGTTTAGTACACTCAGCGCATTCAACACACATCTCACTTCACTGTTTCTATGGCAACCAGTAGATGTCCCCATAGAAAGCACTCCCAGTGAGCCACTGATCGACTCGACAGAATTGTCACTGATGCTAGCCACTAAACTTGTGGTTGGACTCGAAAGCGCTGTATCAGATTTTCCTTCCATCGAGGCAATGAACCGATCTAAAGAGTCTTCAATGAGAGGCAGGATCAACAGCGCACTCGCAGTGTCATTATGTGAAGTAGCTGAATCATTTCGAACATTCGTTTCCGACAAAGATGACCACGATAACAGTTCGTGCAGAGCTTGCTTTGCTAGAAGACGATGGTCGCCATTTGATACAAGTGCCACCATCTGCTCGACACCAGAAAAAGTTGGATGTTTGTTCGTGCCAACATTGGAGCCGTTGCTGCAACCCAAAACAGACAAAATGCTGATTTTGTTAGTGTGTCCACAGTCTAATATGATTTCTGTAACTGTATAGGAAACTAGTCTCGTTAATACGGTCACCTTGCCATCCAGGTCACTTTTGCGCAGTCCCAAGGGTGTCCTTAATATTGAGGTCACACGGTAAATACATCTAAAATATGTACATAAAAACTATTGATGACTTACGTGCCCTCGGAGGAGACCCCCTGCAGAGCTGCGACTGGGGCAGCATAAGAGGGGTGGGGAGGAGATTGCATCAGGTCAATGAGGCCGCCTGGGAGAGACTGGTAGGAGAAGGCCGTTCCACTTGGGGATATCAGCCTATCAACCAGGAGAGATCCTGCCGGGGTATCTGAAACCAGTGATGCAAAACATTCCATAAATTTAAAATGTCAGTATTGATATCTTTTTTACAAAATTATTATACAAGGTGTTACCAGGCCCTTAGCCAGAAATTATTTTTTGCCAATCTTGAATTAATCAAGTGTGCCTTTTGGCACGCGAACGGCTTGCATGGAAGTCATTCACATCAATCACAGGCCAGTGTCATTTGAACCATTTATTTAATTAATACTGATCCATTTGACTGGTTTCACTATCAGTTGTGCAAATGATAGTCATTAATGCGGGCCCCCTAGACTTGAAACTATTAGTTAATCTAGTGACCAAACGGCCCCCTCTAAATTCCACCCGTATTATCAGTTGTAATTACCTGTCTTGGCTAGTCATCTGCCAGTCTTGAGGACGGGCAGACAGTTCTCTGGCTAAGCCCCTGGATGTTATATGTCTATGAGTACAACTCTAGTACTCTACATACCTTTACTGTCAGTTTTTAACTGCATTCTCCATCTCCGTCTCTGTGCAAGAGTGCTACCAACCGGGCTCTTCTTAGCTGCAGTCAGAAACATCATCCATTGGAAATCTAGTAATCTACAGTTAGTTACTAAACATTAACATAATGGCTTGTGTTTGCTTGGAAGAGGCAACAGTTGTATTAAGAGAACTGGGTAGTGTTGCCCAGCTGACTTCATGAACAGTCTTGTGGGCGAGAAAAGGATGTAAAGAAAGGAGCTTTATCAGACAGCAAAGCAACACCTAACCAGTTTGTAGAAACCAAAGTCAGTTAGTAAACAATTCAACTGTTGTACCTATAAAGTTTTGAAAGTGAACAAAACATTTTTATGACTGCCCATGAAAAGTCATGTTGCTGGTAGACTCTAGCTATTGTCAAATCTATGCTGGTAATCAGGAAATATAATTTTAATATTAAAAGACAGAGGGTATATTTTTGAGTTATATGCATTTATATGTATCTAAGTAACATTAATTTTTGTAATTTAAGGTGGCTGGATAGGCTATTGTATGCTTCTTTTGAATTAATCATTTCTAATATAAGTTTTGAATATAAGCTAACCATTTTTTCTCAGAGTTTGCCTCAGATACTAAACAATGCTCCAGACCAAAAAGAATAGATTTTTTTATGTTGTTTAGAGATGTTTAAATGTGTTTAAAGACAATTAAAAAATATGTCAAAAATCACCTTAAAATTGCATTTTATTTCATTTTGAGAAACTCCCCAAAAGAAAATTTTTTTTGGTTGTAAGTACAAACATTTTATTGACATTCATATGTTTTTTTTTTAAACAAATGCATATTAAGTTTGATACAGCTTCATAAACATTTTGCTACAATGTTGAAAGACAGCCAAAATCCATACTGCATTTTTGGCACGACCCCTTCACCAAACATAAAACCATCCAGTGCAATTTTGGGTAAACACAAGTTGAGTTCGTATGCCAAGTTATGGCTTTGTAAGTATTGTAGTTTTTTTTTTAAAAGTTACATTAAGTAATACTTTCTGGTTGTTACCAATAATAAAAGTGTCACCAGATGCTTGTTTTTTGCTTAGAAATGGTACTTTTTTACTGGCATGTGGCTTATTTCAACACAATTTGTTAAACACTTCTATTACCAAGATTGCCCCCCAAGGTTTTCCCGCCAAGTTGTCTCATGATATTGTGTTACGAAGGGCCATGTGTTGAACGTGTTGCGGTATATAAGATTGGTTGACCACTGCTGGGGTCAGTCACGTGTCATTGCAAATGACGGTGAGGTCGGGCATTATCAGAGAATAAACAAAACCGCCAGTATTATGATCTGAATTCATGGTGAATTAATTTATGTTTGAACTGGGCTGACGCACACGTGATCGTCACTATGGAAACATCATCAGTTTCCAAGAATCTGAAAAGGGACTTTCCACAGACACACTAAAAATACTAGTTTTTAAAGGACTGATTGGTGACACATGGTGATAATGCCTTGGGTTTTTTAATAGTACACATACTGACACCTACTAATGTTCTATGAAGAAAAAATAAAGAAATCAACTGACATGATACCCGGTGCAGCCACTTTAAAAGTACAAATCACGAAAAATGACCAAGTCTATAAGAACTCACAGTCATCCTGCAGGGTGGAACAGCATGACCTCAGCGATTTTTCCTCAGAAAGAAACGACTGTTCATTGGGAAAAGCACCTTTGACTGGCGACGGAACTGTCACCTTTGACCTTGGTGATGACAAACATTTTGACTTTGGTGACGTCAAGAGATGTCCGACCTTTGACCTGGGACTATGTGGTGGCAAGGAGCTTCCTGCCTCGGGGTCGTCGTTGGTGACTTTGGCGAGACGGACCTCTAACTTCTTGCAGCGACCTTGAACCTCAACGATCTCCTGCTCCTTAAACTGCAGTTGAGTCTGGAGCCTCTCGATCTCTTTCCCGAGGTTCGACTCCCTCTCGGTCCTCAGTCGCTGCTCCTGCTCCGCGAGTCGGAGCTGCTCCTGTCGCAGTCGACTCAGCTCATTCTCCTTCTGTGTGAGCGACATGCGGAGAATCTTCACCTGCCCGTCATTGCTCTGTTGGGTCTCTCTCAGCAGCGCCATCTACAGTCGCAATCACAGCACAACAGGCATCTGTAATCTGACAGAGTAAGTTGGAGTCTCTGACATAAACATACATAAATCTTGGAAAAGTACAACAGTGGAAATGAAAAGTTATCTTAAACCTACAGGTGGCCACTGGGCCGAATTCGGCCCGCGCGATCAGTGCAAAATTGCTCCCTGCTGATTTCCGGCCCGATTCAGTATCATTCTTTTCAACAAAAAATTGTTTCCGTCACTAGCAACTGACAGGGGAACGCGAGGTATCATTGAAAAGCTGAATTAATCTTCTTCTTGTGGCATTTTTATCAATGAGTTGTATCGCGTCATGATTCAGTAATAGCAAATCACAACCAAGCTTTAAAATGTTGTAGTAGTAGATGCCCAAATATGGCCGATTTTACTACGCTCTGCGTCAAGATTTTACATTCCCATTCATATGGTCTAAACAGGGTAATGGAGGTACCCAACGATTGGTCTATCCAAATAAATTTACGTCAACGGTCAACCAATCAGCGCATGGCTCTAAAACGTCTTCTTGTTGACGCTGGTTTCATTCCATCACAATGAAAGTCCACCATGTTTTTTGTCTCGCTTCGATTATATAAGTTGAATTATTTCAAATGTCCGCGTCAATATACCAAGAAAATACATGACAGCATTTGTGGATCAAGTTATTATACTAGTTCAGACAGTTACACAGACTTTGGGGGCTGTTTTGAAGTGGATAGTATGCAAGTTGCTGGCGAGCCGGACATGGGCCGATTCGGCCGGCCTACTCGGTCCGCCAGCGAATTCTAATACATGTCCTATAACCTGATGACATATATATGTGTGTAATTAGGAACTGTAGGTATTACTTACTTTATTGATATGTAAGGAAATTTATAATAGATACGTCATGTTATCGGACAGGTGCGCCACGGCGCGCAACGGTAGGCCTACGAGGCCTATTGCCGTATTGGTGGTTGTATTTGAACGTTCTACGAAAAATACAATAAAATGAAAAGTTCTGAATATATTTGAGTCTAATTTTCATTATCATGCAGCTGAAATGTATAGCTACATTTGTCACAATGCATGCATGAACATACAACCGCTCAATAATTATTTTGTCACTGGGCAAACTTGGGTTTCTACTTTACCCTTGTTCTGACGTTTATGAAGAATAGTCTAAATTTTATATGGGTCTACCTAAAAAATTCATATAAAACATTTATAGTTGATTAATTTATTCTGTACTCATTAGCTTATATACATGGCTACATTTCTCTAATTGGACATTGACACATACAACCACTTGGAAATTAGCTAGTAGTAGGGCGAAAACAATATGTTTTTGCATTTATTTTTGATAAATTTTAAACAGTTATATCTTCATGATTATTTGACGTTATGCAAATATCATCACTGCATAATAATAAAGGGCCTTTTTGCCAACAAAATTATAGCTCAATCATATTTTTGCAATACGTATTAGCGAAGCTGTGATTTTTTAAAAGCACCCCTACAAATAGCTCCAAATTGGTCACCTGCAGGGTTAAAACAAACAGAAAAGTATATTCACGTATTGGCTGTAAAGAATAGCTCAGGAAGGTCACGGAAGAAGTGGAGTGACCAAGTTAGACAGGACATTGGACTCCCGCTTTTAACAGCAGGGTTCTTTGATCACAAGTCACTCAGCTGTACATGCAATGAAACAGCAGGAACATTGTGCTGTTGTAATAAAAATAAGACAGACTTTATGTTTTTTCCGAAGCTTCGATCCCCTTGACAACCACTCGGACAAGTTAACATTTTGGCGAACAAGTAGATTTCAAAACTTACTTGTCCAGAGGACGAGTAAATATTCTGGCTTATTTCTAACACTGTCATGAATAGCTCATATATTAGTTAGCTGTTTTATGTGTGAGGGTATTTCTATCATTTGTCAATAGAAATTATGCTGCATTGACAGAGTGCTGATAATCATAAATACTCTCACTTAATATACAATCACTAACTGTTAGTGTTGTTTTCTTAAATGAATCAATAGATTGCTGCTGTGTAACAAATACAGGACCTTACAGACATGATATTGGTGGTGGTGTTGCGCATGTCTTGTTTTCAAGAATTTTATGACAAATTTTGATCACACTTACCTCCTTGCGATAGTTCTCACACTCCTGCAACAACTTGTCAACTTGCTGCCTTGTCATGTTGTCCAACTGTGCCTCGTTGCTTGGCAATACCTGTGACAGCTTCTCACTGCCAGTATCAACATTAGACGGCGAAAACGACTGCTGCTTAAAAGCGCCACCTACTGGTGTAGTGGTTCTACTACCAGCCGCGTAACTAGTACTTGAAGTTGATGGTAAACAAACGTGTGAGTCTTTACATGGCAAAGCAGGACGTGGTGTCACACTTTTAGGAGGCAAACCAGCAGCCAACATACTTGGTACTGTTGAGGTGCTACTACTTTTAGATGTTTGACATGCAGTTTTTGTGTAAGAACTTTGACATGTCAACTTCGAGGCAGAGTTCCGTCGAGTCCACTGTGCATGGTTGGGATTTTTTTGATTACAGAATGATGATACGTGTGATGACCAAGGCTCACCCATTGAACGACTTTTTGTAGAACCATGTCCAACAAGTCTGTCTCTTTTGGCAGTATTGCCAATACTTTGCACTGTAGCTCCACCTAGTGGTCTGCCTGTAGGTGCATTTCTGCCTGTACCAACCTGTTGTGATGAGGCAATTAGGTTGTCGATACTTTCCAGCTGGTCCTGTGTGAAGACGTCCATGTCGTCATCATCGTCCCATAGCTCCTCTGGACCAGTGGCATTAGTTTGGCAGTGAGGAGGCATGTTCAGTTCAGTTTTACGTCTTTTGTCTGGCGGTACTGGCAGTTCAGTATTCCATTTGCCTTGCTGAAACTTTCGTGACATTACCCTGTTTAGTCCTAAGCAATCAACACATTTACTTCATAGTTAGGGATTACTAAAAAACAAATCGTCGGTAGCTACTGTAATTCACTGTTGTTAATTGGCATTCGTTGTTAACCAATTTGACAGTAGTTCGCGCTGTCATCGAAGCCGGCGGCGACACAGTCAGTCACTCAGTGTCAGTGTTGATGAGCTAGTATTCCGGCCCGAAACCAGTGACAGTAGTTGTAAAACTGGTCGTCGCATCTAGTAATGACGCAACTAAACCATCAACCAAAAATCCGTTAGCCACATACCAACTGACAACACGATCCGAACACTATTTTGCATAAACCAATACTAAATTAATGATCAATACATCATAACTTGCATATTTGCCGCCATCATCGGTAGAGTCGCCGAGTACGTTCGTCCCTCTAAATATACACACCAGACCCATTTAAATTATAAATTTTGTTGAGAATATATCACAACCAACACGGGAAACTTAAATATCTAGATATAAAATAAATATAGAGCAAACTGTATTTAAACAATTATTTATGGGCGTATAAGTCATGAATTTATCCAAGATTAATAATTAATATATTGACAGTATACTATTCCGCCTCACACTTGCTGGCGATAAAGTTTTTTCTCTCGATATTTTTCATTTAAATCAATGACACTGTTTATATAAACATACTATGTATTGCAATATTTTGTTGTTGTTTCTAAAATATGTCAAATATTATTAAAAAAAGTCTCGATTCTCATTGATACGAAACGAAGGAATGCCAGACAACTCGGCCCACGGACAACTCGGCCCGAGACGACTCGGCCCGGGCCGAGTTGTCTCGAGACATTTCGGCCCCATCCTGAGACAACTCGGCCCCCATCCTGAGACAACTCGGCCCCCGCAAGTCGGCTCGATGAAAAATTAATGCATGTGTGTGTGCGTGTGTGTATTTTTTCTCAAAGACAATGGGAATTCATCTGCCGTCATACTTTTTCATCGAGCCGACCTGATGGGGCGGAGTTGCCTCGAGACGATAAATATTTAACATAATTATTTATTCATATTTAAACTAACTAAGCCACCCAACGGTCTTTGATCAGAGTTTTTCACCAGATCGCATGAATGTTCAGTTATTCACACGTACTCCGAGAGTACGTAGCATGCCAATTACCCCGTTGTGTCGTTTCATAGATCAAAACACACACATAGAGTGTTTGAACTTCAGCACTTTCTGACAAGACTGGTTTACCTTCCCTTTGATGACGAGTACATGAATAAAATAGCTCAGAGTCGATAGTTACCGAGCAGATCTTGAGTGTCAGTTTTGTACAAGCCAAGTTCGAAACAGCAATGAGACTCGTATAGCTTGACTGACTGATGGACCTCACAAATCATATATTTTGATCATGAAGATTATTAAAGATGCTGTTGAAAAATGACTGTAATCGTATTCGTACTCGATCATAATCGTAATGCTTACGATAGGTGTGTGACGCATATATTGATATTGCTCCTTGTGAATGTCCATACTGTAATCACTTCCCAGAAATCTAAGTTGTTAGCATATATTCCAGTTGTTTGCATAATCTTCGTTGTTATAGAAAGTGTGAAAAGATTAGTCGGATGATACATTCTGACAACTTCAGAATTATCTGCTCAACGAAACAATGACGGAGTCGCAAGCGAGTTACCCCTCTGTGTCCATTCACACATTTATACTGTCGTAATAAACAAGAAGCCGACAAACAACTACATTCGCTTCAGAAGTATCTGCTCAATGAAACAATGACGGAGTAGCAGGCAACTTAACCCATTGTGTCCCATCACACACCAGAAGACACACAAAGAGTGGTTTGAAATCTATCTAAGCTCCAGATCACTGCATAATGATGCTTCCAATTCTGACACAAATTCGAAGCTAGGTGGGTAATGGAAAAGACTGAATTAGATCCACAATTCTCTACTACACATGCTACAATGCATAACTGGTAGTAAATTATGATGTGAACGTTATCTGTAGCATTGACGTTTCCTGTGAAAGCTAGACTGTAACTGCAAATACAATTTCATTGTGAGATAAACTACCATTAGTAACTTTTTTACGTCAGCATATTTACACCTTGAACAATATTTACTATTTTACGTTAGTGTATTTACATCATGAACAATGTTTACTATATTTACTTTATGATCATAGTTGCTACCAATATTTACTGCATTTACTTTATGATTGCTACCATATAGCCCTAGTATAGTGTGCGAATATAATTGTTTCGTTTGTGGGCTAGATATGCAGCTGGCGAAATCTCGACTTCGAAATATATTCATTACTTAAAAATGCTAAGTCCGTGGACGCAGAAGTAGTCTCAGAACGGGGACCGAGAAGTCTCAGAACGGGGGCCGAGTTGTTTCAGGATGGGGCCGAGATGTCTCGAGACGACTCGGCCAGGGCCGAGTTGTCTCGGGCCGACTTGTCCGAGGGCCGAGTTGTCCGCCTACCGAAACGAAGCAGTGAAGACCAAGGACAAAATGGCGTCTTTAATGCGGGTTGCGGCAAGAACGGGCTGTCAGGTGTTAAGATCAAACCCTGCAAAGAAAATAATCCAACCAGCATGTTTTATATCGACCAACAAAAAGAAAGACTCAGCTGCTGCGGCACAAAACGTTGCGACTGGTTCAAGAGCGGAGGATGTGGCCGATAAAGAGGAGGTGTGTAAGTCGTAAGACGTAACCAGGGCAGAGGCAGAGTTCAGACCTGCACTGCAGTGCAGTGCAAACTCAGTCTCATCCAGGGCCCCGGCTCTGTCGTTAGAGTCAGTGACAGTGCCATCATGCGAAAACATATATTGTTTGTGGTTGGGTTGTTGACTCATTGCTCATCTAGTGATAACTTTAAAGGTTAAAGACATAATAAATTGGCACTTGTGTCGAATCCGGACCCACCTCGATTTGGCTGTTAATTTTTATAACTTGACTCAAGTTTTAGTTTAGTAGAAGCACAAATAACGACCAGGTTTACACTAGTCTGCTCTGGTGCATACCCACATCGCGTGCGTAAAATGAGTGATATATAGTAGTGTACGTTGACACAAAACAGGGCACTATTTGTGCCTCAAAAGTGCGCTAAGACGCAATATTCTTAAACATAAATATGCGTGGGATAATGTTGAATGGTGGATCTAAAGCACTGAGGTATCAAAGCAAAACTCAGGTTTAACAGTGAAATCGAGGTGGGTCTGGATTCGACACAAGTTCCTTTAACACTTTACTCTGCAACCGTGCCAAAAGAGCCCACCCCCTCATACGTGCAAGCCATCCAAAAATGCCTGCAGAACTTGCTTCTCCTAGGCCTTTCATTTACCGTGATCAGATCTTTCTATTACACTAACTAGCCAGGTCAAATTGGTGACATAGATTCTATACAGGTCAAAAATACATGTGCTTTCACTATCTTGTAAAAGCAGTTTGCATTTGTGAATTTAACTGAATTAAGAGAGTTTATTTCAAAGGAAGTTGAGTTGTGTTCGTCAAAATGAACTTTGACATCGAACGACATTTGGTAGATTTGATTGAGATTGTTTTCCGTTAATTTCGAGTCAGAAAACAATGTATACAGCATCAGTAATATTGGCAATGATCACAGAGTTCTATTATCATCCAACTATGATGTCAATGAGGCTTTATACATGGAGATATCCAGCAGATGACCTGTCGTCGGCGTCTTCATTTCGCAGTATATACGCAGCCATCTTGTTGATCGTGGCACTGTTCACACCTTGTTTAATGTGTTTAATTTGGTTACATTGATTGCATTGATAATGTTAAGGGAACACATATTTGTGAAAGAGGTTGCTGTCTTTCAATATTTTGGGTGTTGATTTTTCATTGGAATGGAACATTCCATTCAGTAATATGACTGGTAGATCGTAGCCATTTTGGAAATTATAATTTTTTACTTGTTCACGCATGTTGATGTTGTTTATAAAATAATGCATAATTTGAAAACTAACCATCAGAATTGGATAAATGTTTTACTTTGGCAAAACTAACGTGCATGGTTACATTTGTTTCACTGATAGGTTCTGTGAATTTTTTGGTATAGCATAATAAAATTGATGTTTATTTTGTCATCGTAACTGCTGAACTTAGCTTCAAGATATAAAACTTAATTGAATGCAACAGCAGTTTTAACAACATATTTTATTCAAACATTCATTTCTATAGACAATGTAATGGATTTCATGTATTTTCATGCACTGGTTGTCAAGATATCCAAATTTTAGTCTTAGGTCGGGTACTCCAAACAGCCCAATTTTGGGCTAACGCAGGAGTTTGTGGTGTTCGTGCACACTGCACATGTGCTGTGGTTTGCTTAAATTAATGGCGCCGTCTACTGAATCGTGTTGTCACATATTGCATGTTTTTATTTGAAAATGCATAGTGTATTCCTGCAAAATTCGGGCCGGTAACTTTTCAAATCTGCAAAACATTAATGTCAAGGCCTGATGTGTTTCAGAACTGGATATCGTTCGGGTACAGTCTGACAGACCGGGAGGAGGACACGTGGGCCCACAACCTGCTCATGTTCAGCGGCATCACGATCGGCCTGTGTATGACAGGCTTTTACCTTGCCTACATGCCAGACTTCAAGTGAGTACATTCTAGACAAGCTTGTGTCGTAACCAGAAATGTAGAAACTGTTGACCTGAAATGGTGCACTTCTGTGACTTTTAAATGATATGTTTACTAACACTTCTGAAGCGTTTAAATCTTTGAGACCCTGGGTTAAAAAACATGCCAGAATTGTTAAGAAATGAAGAGTGTGTAATCATGACTGTTAATCCCAGAATTGGTGCAGGTCGGTTTTCATTATGGATGAAGCTCATACGTTTGCATTTTCAAACATGACATGTTGATTGAAGGATATATTTTTAGTATGCTTGGTTTACCTGACTCAAGATTTTCTCCTGTTGAAGACAGCCCATGGTCTCAGTGTGCAGTACAAAACAGTGTGAACAGCATTAGTGTAAATTGTTTAGGGCACTAATGCAGTAAGAAGGGGGCAAATCTAATGGACTGAGGGTAAATTAAAGTAGGGCAGAAAGTAGGGAATTCCCTACTATTATAACTATAAATTGATTACCCTTGGACCCTTGGTACCAATACTTTGCAAGTTGCAACATTGTCGGTTGAGAATTAAAAAACATGTGTTATGTCAATGAAACAAATGTTACTGTCAAAGTGTCATACTCATTTTAAGATTATACATTTACTAATACAAAAATAATGATAAATGTCAAGTCTGGTTCATGCTATGCCCACCTAGTCAGGGTTGGCACGTTTCTGTCCTTATGGTAGAAACTGTGCGGCAGAAATACTTTCTGCCCATGTGGCAGAAATACCTTTCTCCCCTAGTTTCTGACCTTAGGGCAGAGAAATACCTTTCTGCCCGACAGAAAACCAACCCTGCACGCCAGATATCTCAAGTCATTTAATTTTACCCAATATATTTGTTCTGTTGAACTTTCCGCACATGAGGATGTTCAGTGACTGATACATATAACATATAATTTTTAAATATGTTCAACTGGCTAACAGACTTGTGCTTTATGTAGGTGGCAGCACTGGACACAGCGAGAGGCGTACCTGGAGCTGGCAAGGAGGGAACAGGCGGGACTTCCGCTGATCAGTCGAGATCTTATCGAATCAGACAAGGTCGAGCTGCCATCTGATGAGGAACTTGGAAGCATGGAAATTATCATCTGAAGTCCCCAGTGTTCTATACTGCGGCTGCTTTCGTAAAAACTTGGTGCAACAACAGACAGCGCAGTCATTCGAAGGCATCAGTTGTTGTTTGTTGGGAAATATCCTCAGCTCAACGAGTGCCAACATTTTGCTAATCGATGTTGACGGTATCACAAAGATCATGATTTAGGACCTCACGTTTGATGTTGAAGGCTGCTGGATGTTATTTATAGAGGTGTGGTCGTTGAGCCTCGGGCTGATTCAGAAACTGTGTGTATTAAAAGTAAGTTGTGAAGTGTTTTTGGTTGTTTGTTGAATCTAGTTCACAGAGTAGATAGGGTAGGTGAAGGGGAATAGTGTTGTTTTGTTTTGGCATTGACTTGATGGAGATAGTTGTGGATGTGCGTACCCCTGAAATAATTAATCTTATCCTCAATGCCTATGATGGTCATTCTGCCATTGCACATGTGCAATTTTTTTTACATAGTAATTGCCTTTCACAAACCTTTATAGAATATTTTGACAGACCCACTTAGTCTTATCGGCTGACTGTTGATGCTATGTCACATGACCAAGTCTGCCAATGAAAACCGAGTGAGTAGGTTCAAATATTTGTAATGACTACACAGACTCTTCAGAGGTACCAGGTAATTACTTTGTCAAATCCATTCAAGATCATTAATATTTTTCGTCTTGGAAATAAATTAGGTAAACATTTACAAAGCCATGCACTGTAGCTTTGTTTGCTCAAAGGGTGGATTAACACTTGTCAATATCCCCTCTGTTCTTTATCCAGGCTGCAAGGTGCTACTGCAAGCTGGCTAAACAGGTCTAGAGGCTAGAGTCACAGTACTTCTTCAGAAGATTCTAGTAGTTCTTAGTAGTTAACACTGTCTCGTTTGACAGCAACAAATGCATTTTACTATGGATTTCCTGAATGGTTTATTTACTTGCAACTGGTTTAATATTACCTAGAAGTTTCTGACTTGGAAAGTATGCCCCTTGAAACAAAGCCTCTTTGGCTTCGATGTCATCAATGTGCAAAAACTATATTTTGTTATGTAAAATTGTCTTTGCACCTCACTTATTGAGTTCAATTCTAATTTAATTTGCTTTTTTATTTTTATAAATTTCATTCAAATTGAGACCATTTGTTTTTCAGTTCTACTTCCTGGTTGACCCATTCGACTCTACATACCAGTCAGTGCATGCCATATTATTGATAACCTTTTTGGGAGGTCCCATTAATGCATCTGTAATTGTAATTGAAAACTTAATGGTGTAATTGATCTTAAAATTGTAGAAGTGTAATTGTAATTGAAAACTTAATGGTGTAATTGATCTTAAAATTGTAGAAGTGTAATTGGACCCAGCCCTGCTTGCTACATGCAAACTTATTGGGCCTGGGGGAAGATGCATGTATAGATAGATGTAAAGTAATAGCATATTATGGACATATACAAAATAAAATCTATATATATTAATACGCTAACTTTGGGTTATTGTGAGTGCATCCCCTCTGAGGCGCCAGGCCACTTACTTCTATATGTTGATGCACCCCCTTGCATCTCTCGCCTCTGATCTATCAATTAGCATCATCCACCCCCTTGCATCTCTCGCCTCTAATCTATCAATTAGCATCATGCACCTCCTTGCATCTCTCGCTTCTAATCTATTAATTAGCATCATGCACCTCCTTGCATCTCTCGCCTCTAATCTATCAATCAGCATCATGCACCCCCTTGCATCTCTCGCCTCTAATCTATCAATCAGCATCATGCACCCCCTTGCATCTCTCGCCTCTAATCTATCAATCAGCATCATGCACCCCCTTGCATCTCTCGCCTCTAATCTATCAATTAGCATCATGCACACCCTTGCATCTCTCGCCTCTAATCTATCAATTAGCATCATGCACCCCCTTGCATCTCTCGCCTCTAATCTATCAATTAGCACCATGCACCCCCTTGCATCTCGTCTCTAATCTATCAATTAGCATCATGCACCCCCTTGCATCTCTCGCCTCTAATCTATCAATCAGCATCATGCACCCCTTGCATTTCTCGCCTCTAATCTATCAATCAGCATCATGCACCTCCTTGCATCTCTCGCCTCTAATCTATCAATCAGCATCATGCACCTCCTTGCATCTCTCGCCTCTAATCTATCAATTAGCATCATGCACCCCCTTGCATCTCTCGCCTCTAATCTATCAATTAGCATCATGCACCCCCTTGCATCTCTCGCCTCTAATCTATCAATTAGCATCATGCACCCCCTTGCATCTCTCGCCTCTAATCTGTCAATTAGCATCATGCACCCCTTGCATCTCTCGCGTCTAATCTATCAATTGACATCATGCACCCCCTTGCATCTCACCTCTAATCTATCAATTAGCATATGAGCACAGTTGCTAGAGCATCGGATTCTCGAAACAATTTAAGAGAACCCGGGTTCGAATCCTGTGCTGCCATGTCAAACCTTGAGCAAGTTCGTTCTCTCTACGTTGCTTCAGTTCACTCGGCTGTATGAATGAGTACCTGACTATAGACAGTGGTTGGATATTTGTGTACAAAGTCTTCGCGCATTCATTGCAGCATGGCTGAATGCTTCCCAGAGAAGTCGAGATGCTGTCTGATTGAACCGGTCTGCCAGGGAGTAAAGTGTAAAATGCTTTGAGCAATCCCAAGGATTGGATATTGCGCTATATGAGAACTTATCTTTACTTTTTCTTATCAATATGTATAAGGGAGTAACACAAAGAGAGTTTTTAGAGTTACATTCTTTTTCAGTGGACAAAATGTATGGTGAGATATTCTCCAGAGGGTGCATGGTGGCTTTATGTTCGATTTACCAGGAAGCGATCACTATTTGAAAATTATTAGCATGCATATGTAACTGACGACAGCAGGAATGAAATGATCAGTGGGAATGATCAAAATATGCAATGGTGACAACAGTTGCCCATTGTTTGTTGCCACATGGGAGGTGTAAGCTAGTACGCTTTGTATGTGGTATTGTATACAATGTGGGAACATTACATTACATTATACAATGTCAGGATACCAGATTTGCATTTGCATGCAAGGTGTCAACTATATAAAAAAAAAATATCAAACAATAACAAAACACTGTAAATATGTGTCAGAATTTCTTTATAATCCATGATTTTGATTCATCTTGATATCGTTGCAGTCCATGACAATATATACATTAAAATATTCATATATATTAATAACAGCATATCATGATGAGTTTTCATACAGAGCCACAAGTAATTGGCTTAACGTGTTCAGATTACAACATTTGTACAGGTACGCACAAAAAGAACATTGATCTACCTGCATGCCACTTTACAGATATATACATCCACAAATCTCAGACATCTGCGGAAAAACTTCAATTCTAAAACTGGAAGCGAGGATTGAAAGGCCCAATTATAAATAATTAAGTTTGTAGAAGATCAAATATTTGATGGCAGAAATGTTACGCAGAAGTATCGGAAGAATATCTTAGTCAGGAACTTTTTAGGAATTTGTTTCAATATACCATTCATACAATCGGCATCACACAAATTTCTGCAGTGCCATTCAACCTGTCAGTTGGCAAACACTGCTATCAAAATTGAATCAAAAGAAAACAAACTGGTACTAATTGGTATATGCGAAACTGCAAGTTGCTTTCCACAGTGAGTTTGTGCTAGTTTTTGTGAGCCATGTTTAAGGAAAATCATGTGTGAACATAAATTCTTTCACAAAAATGCTGTTTGTATTTGTCAAAAAATGTCTTGTTTTACAATGATGTTTATTTCTGTCTTGACTGACCTACATTTATAGATAGAATGTACAATATTGAAACTGAATGCATGAATAACTAATAATTAGTAGTCTTGTTTCTAACAATATTCTCGTGATGTTTCTTCCTTATGTTTACAAGTCAACAAGTCATGAACTGTAATTTGGCTTACTGTATGTTAATTAAGGTAATAGCATAAACGGTGTCTGAAAATTAAACAATAATGGAAATTAATAATTTTATTCGAAGGATTAATGGCACAGCAAATGTTTCATTCCCTCCGAATGACGACGTTACTGAGATAAAAAGGTGATTAAAAATGTGCCATACATATGCAGAATACCAGTGTAACGTATTGTTAGTTAAGGATGTTATGGTTAATTGCACCAAAGACGTGTATTAGTGTCATTCAATCAACGCCATTTCTTTCTGCAATCAGTGTCTCTATTGCACACAGAAAGACTAACTGGAATCGCTAGGAGTTGACATAGGTTCAACTTGAGTGAGGACTTACACACAGCAGAGTATGCGATGGAATGACACGCAGATTACCTGTGTGAGTGCTCGACTCGACAAAGATGTACATGATTAGTAACTGCCTCAATCACACACTTTCTAGAGTTTCACAGACTGGCCAAATCAGAACAACACGGAACTTTGCAGCTGTAGAATCCCATCTTGTTGACACATGGCGTGTGGATTGTCGTTCACGTAAGTATCCAAACACTGCAGATGATGTTACGTCACAGTGAAGAACTCTTCATCTTGAATCTGTCTGAGAGAAACGGTGTCGACCACTTCCCGCCTGTGCTATGCAGTGCTTGGTCGCATTCTTGTGACACAGACATTTCCTTCACTGTGTGTTAAATACTGCCTTCCGCTGGGCCTGTGTCTGGCTTGAAACGAGTTGACGCCATATGATACCAGATGTCTTGCCAAACTTAACTGGCAGCCAATCACAATGACCCACCAAACACAATTGGCAGCCGATCGCAACAACCCACCAAACACAACTGGTAGCCCATCACAATGACCCACCAAACACAACTGGCAGCCCATTGCAACAACCCACCAAACACAATTGGCAGCCCATCGCAAAAACAGCCAAACACAATTGACAGCCCATCGCAACAACAGCCAAACACAACTGGCAGTCCATTGCAACGACCAAACACAATTGGCAGCCCATCACAATGACCTACCAAACACAATTGGCAGCCCATCACAATGACCTACCAAACACAATTAGCAGCCCATTGCAACAACCCACCAAACACAATTGGCAGCCCATCGCAATAACCCGCCAAATACAATTGGCAGCCCATCGCAATAACAGCCGCCAAACACACTGTTACTACATTAAATCTCGCCGCTCACGCAAACATTAGTCTTTCCGTAAAACGAAGAGTCGACAACACAAGACCCCCGCGACATCACCGTCAGTCCCCCCGGGGAAACAACCCTCGAGGGAAGAACTACACATACGAGAAAGTAAAAAGTCAGAATGTGCGGTGTTTCATTCTGAGTGTCACTGAATCCTCCGCCGTGGGCATACGAGGCTACCACAATGGGCCCGTCTTCCCGCGACTTCCCGGGATCTGCTGTCTTCCCTGAGGGAAACAAACCGAACATCACTGGACGTGGCGACAACAGTGAGACTGGTGGCACCCCTGTTGGTTATTCTTTGTTCATGGCGAGTTTGCGCATCTGTCGTATTACTGCTGTTGCATTGTACGCTTGCTGCAACAGAGAGAGGGAATACTCAGTCAAAGTCACTCCGGCATATTATTCTCTTTGTGTAAGTTAAACAGTACGCCACCAGTTCAGATTACACCCAAGTTTAGTGGAACCTTGCTAATCCAGAGATTGATAATCTGGAGCTCAGCATAATATACCCTATTATGTGCATCATTTATTCATCCGGAACGCTGTTTAATTTTTCACCCCGATTTGCAATAGCCACTAGTAAGCTCCAAGGATGAATGACATTCAGGTCCACAGACAGACAGACGGACGGACGGACAAACTGACAGACGGACAGACAGACATGCAGATAGGCAGACATACACACAGATGGGCAGACAAACAGATAGGCTTTTTATTATTATCTTTATTACTACATAATTTCATCTGCCAATAATCCACAGCTCGCCGGCAACATACCAGGACTATCTTTAGCTCCTAAACACCCTAAAATAATGTTTACTCACCCTCCATTTTTTCTTGATGACATACTTCCGCATCTTTTCGCTGACTGAGGCATAGATATCTGTTGTCTTCGCTGTGTTTCCACAGATCCTGAACACAGAACACATTCAATGGCAGTCCATTTACACAGCTGCAAGAACAGTGTGGAGGTTGTGGAAGTGAACTGTGTGGAGGTTGTGGAAGTGAACTGTGTGGAGGTTGTGGAAGTGAACTGTGTGGAGGTTGTGGAAGTGAACTGTGTGGAGGTTGTGGAAGTGAACTGTGTGGAGGTTGTGGAAGTGAATGGTGTGGAGATTGTGGAAGTGAACTGTGTGGAGATTGTGGAAGTGAACGGTGTGGAGATTGTGGAAGTGAACTGTGTGGAGATTGTGGAAGTGAACTGTGTGGAGGTTGTGGAAGTGAACTGTGAGGTGATTGTGGAAATGAACTGTGTGGAGATTGTGGAAGTGAACAGTGTGGAGATTGTGGAAGTGAACTGTGTGGAGATTGTGGAAGTGAACTGTGCGGAGGTTGTGGAAGTGAACTGTGTGGAAATTGTGGAAGTGAACTGTGTGGAGATTGTGGAAGTGAACTGTGTGGAGGTTGTGGAAATGAACTGTGTGGAAATTGTGGAAGTGAACTGTGTGGAGGTTGTGGAAGTGAACTGTGTGGAGGTTGTGGAAGTGAACAGTGTGGAGATTGTGGAAGTGAACTGTGTGGGGATTGTGGATGTGAACTGTGTGGAGGCTGTGGAAGTGAACTGTGTGGAGGTTGTGGAAGTGAACTGTGTGGAGGTTGTGGAAGTGAACTGTGTGGAGATTGTGGAAGTGAACTGTGTGGAGATTGTGGAAGTAAACTGTGTGGAGGTTGTGGAAGTGAACTGTGTGGAGGTTGTGGAAGTGAATTGTGTGGATATTGAGGAAGTGAACGGTGTGGAGATTGTGGAAGTGAACTGTGTGGAGATTGTGGAAGTGAACTGTGTGGAGATTGTGGAAGTGAACTGTGTGGGGATTGTGGAAGTGAACTGTGTAGAAATTGTGGAAGTGAACTGTGTGTGGATATTGTGGAAGTGAACTGTGTGGGGATTGTGGAAGTGAACTGTGTGGGGATTGTGGAAGTGAACTGTGTGGGGATGTGAACATGAATTGTGTAGAAATTGTGGAAGTGAACTGTGTGTGGATATTGTGGAAGTGAACTGTGTGGGGATTGTGGAAGTGAACTGTGTGGGGATTGTGGATGTGAACTGTGTTGAGATTGTGGAAGTTAACTGTGTGTGGAGATTGTGGAAGTAAATTGTGTCTGGATATTGTGGAAGTGAACTGTGTGAGGAGATTGTGGAAGTGAATTGTGTGTGGATATTGTGGAAGTGAACTGTGCGGAGATTGTGGAAGTGAACTGTATATGGGGATTGTGGAAGTGAATTGTGTGAGGATTGTGGAAGTGAACTGTGTGGAGACTGTAAAAGTGAACTGTACGTGGGGATTGTATAAGTTAACTGTGTGGGGATTGTGGAAGTGAACTGTGTGGAGATTGTAAAAGTGAACTGTATGTTGGGATTGTATAAGTGAACTGTATGTTGGGATTGTATAAGTGAACTGTGTGTGGGGATTGTGGAAGTGAACTGTGTGGGGATTGTGAATCCAAGAAATTGCTCGAGCTACAAAACAGTAGTGGGGCGACCTGAACCACACTTCTCTCGCCTTAGGTTGTGATATTCTAGTAAATCAACTTTTTGTCCAGAATTAAAATTTATCAAAATCGCTCAAAATAAAATGTTCACATAATACAATGCAGCAGACATTGAAATGAGAAGTGTAACCAGGATTGTGGAAATGATGGCATGGTACAAGTGTGTGCATGCATGTATGCATGCGTGAGTTACACACCAGGGATGTCTCAACGCCTCCTGACATGTCAGTCGTTTCTTTGGGTCCTTACACATGAGCAGTCGGATGAACTGCTTTGCTGCAACACACACTAGACGTATCAGTCTGAATCCTCACAAACCGAGTAACTACACATAGGATGCTCAAACACATCACCCTCACCATCATATCCTAGATCCTCAAGCACCAAATCTGCACTTCTCAGACACGGGATCTTCACTCGTTACAAACAAGACCCTCAAACACACGATCTTAACACCCCAGGTTCTCAAAAACACGATCCTTACGCACAAAATCCTCAAACACTAGATTCTTCCATACAGGATTCTTATACACTAGATCCTCAGACTCAATCCTCATACTCGATCCTCACAGACTCAATTCTCTTGCTCGATCATCATAGACTCAACCTTCACAGACCCAAACCTCATGCTCGATCCTCATAGACACATTTTCACATACTCAATCCTCATGCTCGATCCTCATAGACACATCTTCGCATACTCAATCCTCATGCTCGATCCTCATAGACACATCTTCACATACTCAATCCTCATGCTCGATCCTCATAGACACATCTTCACATACTCAATCCTCATGCTCGATCCTCATAGACACATCTTCACATACTCAATCCTCTTGCTTGATCCTCACAGACACATCTTCACATACTCAAACCTCTTGCTTGATCCTCACAGACACATCTTCACATACTCAAACCTCGTGCTTGATCCTCACAGACACATCTTCACATACTCAAACCTCTTGCTTGATCCTCACAGACACATCTTCACATACTCAAACCTCTTGCTTGATCCTCATAGACTCAATCCTCACAGACTCAGAATCCTCTTGGAAGAAGAAGTGATCAATATATGAGGTGGCTTCAGTTATTGCACTATCTTAAACCAAACTCATACTTAAACTACTACTGATAACAAATGATTATTCTGTTTTTGTTTGCAGATTAAAATGTTACAATTATTATAATTATAGAGCATGATTTATTGAAATGTCCATGATATGACAATGTAAACCAGAAGCAGATTCTCTCTGTGGAGACACCGCAGTGTCGTCCTGTTCGAGACAAGTTATACCTGAGTCAGAGATTTCATCCCAGTACGGCGAGTCGAACTCGTAGTCTGCCCGTAGGATCTGTCTGAACAACTCAGAGTCATTCTCATCATAAAACGGTGGATAGCCGCATAATCTGCACAAAGTAACGGAACGTTTCCATGAGCATCAGACTGCCTAGCATTACACTGGTGTCACCTTTTGCAGATTACTGACACTATTGCATGTCACCATAAAGATTCAACATCATTCTGATAGTTTTTGTCTATCATGTTATACATGTAAGCTACATTTGTTATAGTATTGACAACGAAAATATATTTGAATGAACAGCATAACAAATATTTTACCTTTATCTGTTTGCAAATGTCAACTTGATGCCCCTGTTTTTGCATAACTGTTTACAGATAGCTGAATATCTTCTTCTACTTCTTCCAAAATACACCTGTCCTCATGCTGAGAATACCATGGACTGATGCTAGTATTAACAAAGTCCAAAGCCATATCTTGACCAACATTGCTTGGCTAGTCTCTGAGTGGCGCCATCTACTGATTGACACTGTAACTATGACAAGCATGCGTGACAGGGATCACAACACCGTGATCTATGGTTGGTACCATTGTGCAGGAGACATTCCATGTGACACCATCAATTGCCAGCTATTCTAAAAAGCAGCAGATAAAATTTACACACTGTTGAACAGCATTTACTGTTTTTTTATGAATTCATTGGAGAGATTTTGTTAATCAAAATTTAAGCAAATTAACTGTGATTATTATAATTCATCACACTAGGTAGGCACTAGTTATTTTCATAACGAATGTCAGAATGTCTTGTTTATGATTAAACTACATTTTGCACAGCTGCCTACTGCCTTAATTGGTAATTCCGAAACATAACAATTCAGCTTAGATACTTACAAAATGTATGTAATGACGCCTATTGACCAGATGTCTACTTCTTTGCCATATGGCTGCTGGGCCAACACTTCAGGTGCTGCAACACAACATCTGAAATGTAGGCAAACTATGACATCTCACATGTAGGCAAATCACAACAGTTCCAGAGGGCTTAAATGGCCACAAACCGCCATTTGCCTCATAACAATTATGATTGGGTGTAATATGGGAATTTTTCGACAGTTGCATGGGACATGTTGAAACAGTCAATGCTGAATGTATTACTGTATTAGATCTTACACATTTTAGCACTAAATATGCGCTAGTCGCTCACAATAACTGTACAGTGGCTATTTTGCACCAACATTTCAAAATCAGTCACCAGATTGAGACAAAATTGAGGGGTATCATGTTTTGGCAGATTTTTCTGAAAAACGTCATACATAAGCCATTTTCAAGAATTTCTCATTCAAGGTCAATTAATGTTTCACATGCTCAGAGAGTTGAAAGAAAATCTCTGGATCTTGTGTCCAACCCATAAAAAAGTTATAATGGCCGCCTATGTGAAATCTAACTATGAACATTGGTGTCTTGTGTCTCTTTCCTTCGCTGTCAGATTTTATCTTTTCTGAACATCATTGTTATGTATCGTATGGCAAGAACCTTGTTTAATTATTTATAAATATGTGGTTCCAATTTCTCCTTGTAACAAAATAACTGTGTAACTCAATATTTTACTGGTGAATTGTTTAAAATTAAATTAATTTTATTTATTACTTTCTTTCTTTCTGTAATTGGTAAATCGATTCACGTTTTTTAGAATATTTTAAATTAAATTTGTATTTTTAATTTAATGACATTTATTTATTACTTTTTTATTTGTTAAATACAATATAATAACAGGACGTAAGAGCATACGTGTTTCTGATGGCCCACTGAAAGTCATGTTGTAAACACTTTAACTACTCCATAACTACTAGTGAATAACGTCAAGTAAAATTTAAGAAAATCCGTAACAGTTGGTATATATGCAGATGACGTTTGAATGTACCACGCATTTGGCCGTTTATTTAGTGCTGCCATTGATCACCAGCTGAAGAGATATGAGATAACAGTGCCAAACCTACCCACTACTGGTGTCACACTACAGCCCATAACAACTGCTAACTGACAAACGGGCACTCAGAGTAATTGATAATTAATTATTCGTGACAATCCACCAATGGTTTCCGTATACTATACAAGTACACTTAGCAGACAAATTGCACTTTCGGGGCATTATATAATATTAATTAACCACCCTATTTCAGAGAATATAATTATAAATTACACGATCAATCAGATTGGCGCACTGGGGCATCATTTGGGAGTCGGCCATTAATACTATTATGTAGGTGCAAACAGAGAATTCTGGGATGTGTTCGATCAGTGCAGTAAGACGAGCAGCAAAAATAAGTTTGTTGTGAGTTTCAAAATCTAGTGTCTATTTTTCAGCCAGGTAAAACTGTATAAATACTTTACAATAATTAGTATAAAACAAAGATACTGGTCTCTGTCTGTCTGTTTGTCTGTGGACCCATATCTCTGTTAGTTTTGCATGAATTTTGTGTGTGATCTACTGGGCCCATTGGGATGGTTCAGATTTGTTTTACATTCATCTGGGGGTGGGGATCTCCGGGGGTCACATACATATGACTGCCTCATTATCATTACATAAAAACCATAACGTGTTCGCAGATACTCGATGTGTGCTCGAAATGACAAAGGGTAGAGAGAATGTGAAGTTCACGTTAATCAATAGGCCCTAGTCGTGATAGTGCAGGATTGTCAAATAATATTCGTATTGCTATGCTACTGGCATGAGGGTAGACAAGCATTATTGTGTCTGCATCTACTCCATGATGCCAAGTCTACGGCGCAGGAGCTGTTTTCCCAAAGTTTTGCCATGCGCACGTGGTTTCTGCAACTGCTATGTCACATTTTATGTATTATGCGCACCTTATGTTTTACATTATTACGTGCACATTACACTTCAGTTCAGAACCGTTAAGGAATTAACTGATTTACCCCATAAAGGTGTCTTGACATATATGGGGAATTTTGAAAAGATATAGGTATTACGTCCTACTCTAGGGGTCACTGATTAATCCCTGAAAGTTTGGCGCTCGAGGTTCAAGCCATCTAAGAGGGAAACGTTAAGATACATACGCTAGGTCGATTATAGTTAGATGCACACCCGACATACTGACCTACATATCCTGGTGTGCCACATGCTGTTGCCATGGCACCTGACTCTTCCGTTTTGGAGAGGCCAAAGTCACTGATCATTATTTTGGCATCTTCAGCAGGGCTGCAGAAGAGTAGGTTCTCTGGCTAAAGTCAGACAGAAGACAGGTGAAGAGTCAGGAATCAGTGACAGTTTGACAGATACATACATGCTACCCGCCACAGTGGATATTAAGTCGTAAAATTTTTTAATTGAGTGGTGTACCTTTTGGATTGCACAGATAAGTAAATTCAAACGTCATTCGTTGAAATATCTTCAGTAGTTTTTAATTTATTGCTGAAACTGAAGCAAACTTTAAAAAGCTACGTTTTAAAAAACAAGGTAATTTTGCTTCATATTTTCGACTGTTTTTAATGTGTGGATTCATAAATGCTAGATTTTATTAGTTTTAGATTGCTTGCCAAGGAATATAAACTGGAGACTGAAATATTGGATTATTAGGTGCGCATTTCTGTAAAAATAAAAACTGGGAGGGACAAGGCCTAGAGTGCCATTTTTGCTTGCGTCTAGAATAGACCCATTCGACTTAAGTTAATACCCGGTTCGCTCAGGCGGGTTACACATATGCCTACATGCATGCATACAGTCCTCGCAAGCCTGGGGTGGTAGCTGGCTACTTTACCCCTGGCAGATATCCTATGCAATGTTAATGGGAGTTAGCTGAATCGGATGTAATTTGTCCTAGTAATTGATTCTGCTGGTTGCGACTGCACCACCCATGAGAACAGTTCAGATGCCTGCACCCTGTATCAAAGATAATGTCAAAGGGTGATTCCAGGAAATGCCAATATAATTACTCGTTCGACTATTCTCATGAGAGGCTGAGCGGTATTGTGCATTCAAATAATTCCTTCTATTTCCCAAACATAGGGGCCTAGATCTAATGGCCAGAAACCAAACAGCCGAATCTTGATAGGCAATGATACTGGCTCAGGTTAACTTCAGCATGCAGGGATGCCGCATATGCACGCTGGAATGGGATCTTTTGATAGCTGGATGCTATTGTGATGGCTCTAGATGACCAACCTTTTGACAGCTGTCATGACTCTTGGAGAAAGATACTTTGATAGTTGTCATCAGTCTAGGTAAAGGACCTTTTGACAGCTGTCATCAGTCTAGATAAAGGACCTTTTGAAAGCTGTCATCAGTCTAGGTAAAGGACCTGTTGACAGCTGTCATCAGTCCAGGTAAAGGACTTTTTGACAACTCATATGTCTATGTAAATTATCTTTTGACATCTGTCATCACTCTAGACATAGGACCTTTTGACAGCTGTCATCAGTCTAGGTAAAGGACCTTTTGACAGCTGTCATCAGTCTAGGTAAAGGACCTTTTGACAGCTGTTATCTGTCTAGGTAAAGGACCTTTTGACAGCTGCCATCACTATGAGAAGAACCTTTCGTAAGCTGTCATCTATCAAGGTGAATGACCTTTTCATAATTGTCATTACTCTAGAATGAAGGACCTTTTCCCAGCTTTGACACATACAAAACAACATTTTACACGTTAGTTGCTTTGTGACACCATCAACACATCATGATGCCACTGACATGACGTGATGACCGACACTGTACTGATGACATGGCGAGCACATGACGCTGACGATGACTGTGTGTGACGCTGATGACGTCAATTCTTCCTCTGTTCAGACAATCCAATAAGTACACAGCACTCAGTTAATCATGGGTTGCCGTGGAAACACATTTGTAGGTAGACAAAAGTGGCCTCTTGATTAAGACATTTGTAAGGATGCTCGGCGAATCGTCCTGGGTTCTTCCAGCCATCGGTGTTGAGTATATATATATATATATATATATATATATATACAGTCATTTGCAAAAGTTTAAGACCAGGCACGATTTTTTAAAGAAATTTGACAAAACTATGATTTTTTGGCCTTCACATAACATTATATCAGTTTATTTCACCAAATAAACGTAGTACACCATAATATGAAACTTTATGTCGTCCAAAAGTGTCAGTGTCTCTACTTTTCAGTATTTAGTGTGGCCTCCTTTGCTGTCAATGACCTCCTGGATGCGATATGGCATGCTAGAAACCAGAGATTCGCAGTACTCCTGGGCGATTTCGGTGACCTAAACGTCCTTGATAGCTTGTTTCAAGTTTTGAGCGCTTGATGGTTGTTTGTCTGCCACCTTATCCTTCATTATAGTCCACAGGTTCTCAATGGGATTTAGATCTAGGCTGTTCCCAGGCCATTCCAGCTTCTCCTTCAGCAACTCCACGTACCTGGGTCCATTCATAGTGGTGTTAGGTGGAATAAAATACAGACCAGAAGGGCCAAAACATGACATGGCACCCCAAATCATCTGACTTGGCGGGTGTTTCATTGTGGCTGCTGCATATTTCTCATCAAATCGCTTACCTACTGGCCGCCTAACGTGCCTCTTGCGAGGTATAAACTGTTGCATGGTCGATTCATCTGAGAACAACACTTTCTTCCAGTGGCGATATCGTCTGGCAAAGTCCAGTCTCTTTTTTTCATCACAGGTGTCAGGCGTGGCTTCCGGGCCGGCTTGCGGGACTTGAGCCCAAATTCCTTGCTGAGATGTCTCGAAACAGTACTGAGACTTATTTCCGAACCTTTTAAGCATAAAGCAGCCCGAATTTTCTTGCATGAGCTCATTGGCGAGCACACCACGATGCGTCTCATTGCGTGGTCATCCCTGAGCGTAGTTTTCCGTGGACGACCACTCCTTTTACTGTCACAAAATGTGCCATCAGTATTGAATTTGATGATGGCGTTGTGCACGGCTGTCTTGGAATAACGTAATTTAGCACTAATGTCTCTTTCTGTATATCCTTCTCCATGTAGAGTCACTATTTGTGCCCACAGAACCTCTGTCAAAGACGATTTTTTGCCCATTTCAGGGATGAAGACAAAACTGAAAAACACCTAATCGATACTGACAGCAGCAAACAAATGACCTGGAAGTACTGACTAGGCGTATTGCTTCAAGGCCCAAATAGGATGATGCAATCCAGACATTATCTGATGCAATCTGATGCCATACCATAAAATGCTTAAAAATCGTGCCTGGTCTTAAACTTTTGCAAATGACTGTATAATGAATAAATCGAGAATTATGTAGCTACTTAGGAAAGGAGAATGTGAACTCATCTGTGTTAATTATTGTTATTTACACCAGTTTCTCAAACTACACCCAAAAATAAAATGTAAAAATATTGAGTTTAAGTTTTTATTATAATAAAAATGGATACAAAACGTGAAAGTGATTGAATAAAATGATATAGGTGTTGAGTAAACCGCTCACAAGATGCCATCTGATCTATGACTACCGGGTATCTCCTTTCCTAAGTAGCTACATAATTCTCGATTTATTCATTATATATATATATATATATTATTCATATATATATATTATTTCCTAAGTAGCTACATAATTCTCGATTTATTCATTATATATATATATATATATAAAATATATATATATATATTATTCATATATATATATTCAATATATTCTCGATTTATTCATTATATATATATATATATATATTATTCATATATATATATATTATTTCCTAAGTAGCTACATAATTCTCGATTTATTCATTATATATATATATATAATATATATATATATTATTCATATATATATATTCAATATATATATATTCAATATATATATATATATATATAATGAATAAATCGAGAAAGGAGATAGTCATAGATCAGATGGCATCTTGTGAGTGGTTTACTCAACACCTATATCATTTTATTCAATCACTTTCACGTTTTGTATCCATTTTTATTATAATAAAAACTTAAACTCAATATTTTCACATTTTATTTTTGGGTGTAGTTTGAGAAACTGGTGTAAATAATGATAATTAACACAGATGAGTTCACATTCTTATTGAAACATAAATAAAATTAAATATATGAACATCTGTACCAAATGTTGGAAGCAATATAATATATATATATATACTACTATTGCTACCTTTCAATAGATGCTTGTGTGGCACCACTACGACCACTAGAACGCGTGAACAATCGGCGGACTCGTAGGGGGTGTAGGGCAGGGAGGTCAAAGCAAAGACCCATTCCTGTTCTGATTACTCCTCGCTTCCCATCATCGGTCATCGTGAGATGTGAAACCTACACATCAAATTTGATTCGACTCGACAGTGTATGTGACATACCATCTGTACGCCAAGTGTGTTTCTGCTTGTTGAATGCCAGATCGGTGTGTGACGCGAAGCAAGCGGGGAAAGCGACCGTGATATGTTACCTCATTGAGGACAATGATCTAGACATACTCGCCATCATAGATACGAGTGCTGATGACTCCTTCTCTACTGGTTGCATCACACCTGCTGGTTACCAACTACGACATGTCCCGAGAACGTACGGCACCGGTGGTGGTGTTGCAGTTGTCTACAAGTCTGGCTTCACTACGCGACATCTCGAGATGCCGAAATCAAAGACATTTGAATCAATGTGTCTACAACTCAGCAATGTCACTCAGTCTGTTCGTCTTCTTGTCGTCTATCGCCCCCCGCCAAACTCCAAGAATGGCTTTACAACTGCAGAATTTCTCCTAGAATTTTGTGATTTGTTGGACTCCATGTCGATGTATACGTCAAACATGCTGATCGCAGGTGATTTTAACTTCCACATGGACAATACATCAGACAATGACACTAAGCGCTTTCAAAACATTCTAAATGCAGCAGATCTTACTCAGCACGTGGAAGTCCCGACGCATGTTGCCGGACATACCATCGACTTGCTTATAACGCGTTCATCTGATACGTTTCTGAACAACATACGAACAGACATCCCACACATGTCAGACCACTCAGCAATTAATTGCATACTGCAACTCGTGAAACCACCAAACGTCCGGGTAACGACGATGAGTCAAAATTATCGACATATCAATACCACTGCGATATGTGATGAAATCCGTTCGTTGCTACTTTCAAATCATCTGTCTGATGACATGAACCATGCTGTTGACATGTACAATGAAACCATTGCAGCTATCATTGACAAGCAAGCACCGTTAAAGAACCGCACAGTGATTGTATGACCACACACGCCGTGGTATAATGATGGCACACGATCGCAAAAGTGTGTTAGACGACAACTGGAAAGAACATGGAGAAAATCTGGACTGGAGTCTGACAGGCTTGCCTACTGCCTCCAGCGCCAGCTCGTCACTTTGTCTGTGCACCGTGCAAATACCACACGAATCAAATTGCTGATGCATCTGGTGACCAGAAGCAGCTGTTCAAGATTGTTGCCAAGCTCCTACACACTGATAATGGCACACCACTACCGCCATGTGACTCGTCTGACACACTGGCAATGCAGTTCTCGGATTTCTTCTCAGAAAAGATCTCGAAAATTCGGTCTGAACTGAATCAGAATGTCATCACTGTAAATGCCTCTGCTGATGATGCACCGCAGACATGTCTGCTGACTGCATTTGAGCCAGCCACTGAGGCTGAAATTGGAATGTTGTTGAAGTCATCGCCAGTGAAATCTTGTGAACTTGATCCCATTCCGACATGAATTCTTAGAGACTGTGCGCACGATGTTGTACCTGTGCTCATGACAAATTGTTAACCTGTCTCTGAGAACGGGAGTAATGCCTTCGCACTTGAAGGAAGCGCACATCAGGCCAGTACTCAAGAAACCGAGTCTAGACAAAACTGTCTTGAATAACTACCGACCCGTGTCAAATCTACCCAATCTATCAAAGACAATAGAAAGTGTCGTTGCTGCGAGATTGTCAGCTCACATGTCAGAGCACGATCTCTGTGAGCCCTATCAGTCAGCGTACAAGCCGAATCACAGCGTTGAGATGGCCCTTGTCTGTGTGCAGAATCACATCCTGCATGCAATGGGCAATCAGCATGTTATCATCATGGTTCTCCTTGATCTATCGGCTGCATTTGACACCGTCGACCATGAAGTGATGTTGCATAGACTCTCACAAGATATCGGAATGGTCCAAGATGCACTGGACTGGTTTAAGTCATACCTAAGAAACAGAGTCCAGTCTGTCCACATTCATGGTGCTACATCGCCTGCTCGTCCTCTGGTATACGGGGTACCATAAGGCTCCGTGCTGGGTCCTCAGCTGTTCTCCATCTATGTAGCACCAGTTGCTAAGATTATTCGCAAGTACAATTTGATGTGTCATTTCTACGCGGATGATACTCAAATCTACATTCCAGTGAAACCACACCAAGAGGAAATTGCTGTGGCTGTCGTCCATATTGAAGAATGTGTAGCGGAGATCAGGACGTGGATGGTGACAAACTTTTTAAAGTTGAATGACTCAAAGACAGAAGTCATCGTGCTCAGCTCTGCGCAACAACTAAAAAAATTGAGCTGCGCACACTATGCATTGGAGACTGTTTGGTCACTGTAACTCAGAATGTACGGAACCTTGGTGTACAGTTCGATGCCGAGATGAAGATGGAGATGCACGTGACTGCTGTCTGTAGATCTGCAATTTTCCATCTCCGAAATATTGCAAGAATAAAACGTTATCTAACGCCTGCAGCGACGGAACAAGTCATACATGCGTTTGTTACCAGCAGACTTGACGTAGGCAATGCAGTACTCCACCGACTGCCTGTGAAACAACTAGAACGGTTGCAGAGAGTACAGAACTGGGCGGCCCGCCTTGTCGATGGCGCCAGGAAGTTCTGTCATGTCACACCTCTATTGATGAAGCTGCACTGGCTGCCAATAGCAGTTAGAGTAGAGTATAAGATACTTCTACTCAAGCACCGAGCACTGACTGGCTGTGCACCACAGTATATCACCAAATGTTTGAACAGACGTCAGCCAACTCAATTGTTGCGCTGCAGTGAACACAATCATTTATGTGTACCACGTGCATCGTGTCGCTGGGGTGATAGATCCTTTTGCTTGGCAGCCCCAACACTATGGAACTTGCTGCCGAAAAAGCTGACTGCAACAAGAATGACAAACACTGATTTTAAATCAAACCTTAAAACTTATCTGTTTTCCCGAACATTCTGTACGGCACCGGGAGCAACGATTGTTGGAACGGCACAATATAAATGTCACGATTTGATTTGATTTGATATATATATAATCTCTAGTTGGAAATAATTGAAGTGTGATTGACTGAACAAAATTCATGATGTAATCACTAACTGGCAACAGCTCTTGAAACCTATTGTGTGTATATTTCAATATTTTATTTATTTAGACATATTTTTTACATTTTTAACACCATCAATCCCAGTGCCTTGGCAAAGATATAATCTAATAACATATGCATGCATTAATGACAATTTATTTAGCAACTGTTGCAAGGTGACTGCCGCTCGCAATCAATAAATTACCACACAGATAAAATAACATCACTCTAGTTAAACGTGACACAAAATTAAACTGACATGATTTAGTTGAAAAGAAACGATTACAACCATATAGGAAAATATTACAACACTGGACCTATTTACAAAATAAAGGTAGTTATACGTAGGCTGAAAGATAAAGAGGTGTTTGCATGGGGGTACACAAGTCTCTCTATTGTTCTCTTGGAATTTAGCAAGAAACTGTTGACTTTGTTGATTACACACGATGTGATGCTGGGGCTGAGAAACAGCAAGACTGGCACATTTTATGGCGCAGTGTACTGGCTGTGACATCTTGCACAGAGGAACACAATTGTTGGGCTGTCTTTTTACAGACACATATTCCTCGGCATGAATTAGTAAACCACATTTAACTGCAGGGCTAATGAATGCTTCCACTGTTGCTCTCCCGTTAATAACATGTAACGCAACACCCGTGATGCCAACACCTCAGGGAAATGTTTTACCTACAATGTCAACTATGATTACCGGTACACGTCATCAAAGCAGCATTGCCACCGGCTTGTGTTAAAGGTAAACTCAGTCGAGATCTGAGAGACCTTAGCTTTGATAAATCAAAATGAATGAATGAATGAATGAATTAATTAATTTATTTCAACAACATTTACATCACTTAGTTATACAGTGCATATATAATTAAATACAATCTGTTGAAAAAAGGGTAAAAAGAAGTGCAATACTTATAATGTTTACCCTTTTAATAGCTTTTTAACATCATAATATATTTAGAACGAGAGTGCAAGAACAAAAATTCAAAGTGCAACAACACCATTGTATAATCATATTAGTTTAGATAAAAAATAAAATGGACGCACTACTTCGTATACAGCCCTGTATCTGGTCCCTGGATACGTTCCAAGCGCTTTTCACATCACTGCTCAACAGACCTGCTCATTCCAACATAAACTGAACTTTTCTGAGGAGAATTCTGCTACGCTGTCATTAATGCATGAAATATGTCCATTCACATAATTTCATGCCACTGGTGAAGTGTAAAACGCTTTGAGTTGTCCCAGGAGAGGATATTACACAATATAAGAACATCTCTTTACAAAAGGGTGACTGAGCCATATTTCGCTGTAACAGGGTGATTACACTAATTAAACCATTACACCAATACTCCCCAACAGTGCAGTAGTTTGATTTCAAAGAGAATAACTTTTTTGTAAGTCATGTACATTAATGATGTAGATACTAACTGACAGGTGATAACTGCTCGCACACGCCAACACTGTGGTCGTGTCTGACAACCGATGCGGGTGGAATGTTTGCGGATACATTGCTGGACAATGCAGATCAAGACATTTACGACAACACCCTATCGCAGAACAATTATGCAAGATTTAACAAGACTGCCATTGAAAGCAACTGAGGGATGTCACAGGCAGTCTGGTGATTACCCATAAATCCAAAATGTATTCATGCTTTCGGCAGAAATTAATTGATTTTAGAGCCATTTTAGTTATATTCAGTATAGAAATTACAAAAGAAACTGCGCACAGTTTGGGCATGTGTGTGTGCATACATGAGTACACGCATGCAGGCGTACATGCACGTGAGCACAATATACAATAAAAATGACAGCTAGCGATTGGCAATTGGTATAAATTCTTTCATGGTTAACCAAAAAAATGTATGTAAAACCACACAAAGCTGGTTTATGCTAAGGCAAGATATAGATGTTAAATGATTAAAAATGGGCCAAGAGGCCCTGAAGTCCTTTGGACTAATACGTCGATATGTGACCCCGGCTGACCAAATGAGTGATAAGTCGGAAAAATTGTAACATTGTTTTCTTACATTCTTGTAAAGGTTGGGTAGAGTGCTTTACACGGTTTCAAAAATTATGACTGCTACAAAAATTGGCGAAGTTATGGAGCATTGAACATGGTAGGGTTCAAAAAGTGAAAATGAAGAAAACGGCTGTTGAAGTTTTATATTATATATGCAAATGGATTGTGTGGAAATATTACATGCATGACATTCAAATGTGGCACACAGTGTGTATGTTATATTGCACTGATACGCTAGAAGTATAAATGTGCTGCTACAATAATGTATCAAGTTATGCCAAATTATGTTTTTATGTATAAAACTAAGAGGACAGATTATTTGAGAGCAAAAGGTAGCATCAGACACTGGGACAGTGTGACTGTTGCCTGGCTAAATGGATGCAATAGTGCTTTGAAGTTAGTTCTTCTACCAACTACCCATTTCACACAAGCCTATAGGTTTAGTAGCTGCCAGCACACTACTGAGCCTAAGCTACCATGCAGGTGTGAAATACAGTATATGTCCTGATGTATTTGAACTTGAGCCATTAATTAACTGTCCACCAAGCTGTAGCAGAGCTGTTTTATAAATTATAATAATAATCCACAAGTTATGTGGCAGTGATCTTCCTTTTATTATACATGTGATGTTTATTGTGAGCAGGGCGAACAAATGGTTATCTTACGTAGATAGGTACAGAAAGAAACTGACGTTTTCTAGAAAAAGAACACGTTTGCCTATCAATGGCATGTATTTCCTATTGTTGCCGTTTCTGCCGGGCAGAAATCAAACAACCCTGTAGGTAATTATTAATCAAATGATTTTTGGTGAATCATAGTTACAGACCATAAAGGGTTATGATGGAAGTAAAATGTTGACATGTTTGCTGTTCACTTATTGCACCATGTTTGGCATTTAGAGGAATAATTATAATACAAAATAAAATGTTGTTTTTAAATACATGCATTGATGAGAAACTGGGAATTACTTTTCTGTGGCCTACGAATAACTAATTTCACAAACTTCCTCCTTATATCAAACAACTGCATAAAAATAGATATCCATGCAAGACACAGACTCCGCATGTGACAGATGTTTTGGGAAGGGGAATAGCTTCCCGGCCAGCACCCACTAGACCCCTGGACAGTTGAGCTTACATTTTAAGGGGTCATCCTGAAACAACCAAATGTCAACCATTAGAAGAGTTGACATAGTTCCGCTATACACAAGAAATCTGTATTTGATTGAGTCATTCTAGTATCATCAGCATATAGTAGAACATACATTTTCAAGAAAATGTCTACATCATCATCACCAAGGTTGTTGTAAATTTCACCAGCTGCCATGTCAAGTCCCTTATAATTATGACTAATAATCTGTTCACAATCATTCAGGTAAATAGCAAATAACAAAGGAGACAAGTTTTCTCCTTGTGGTAACTCTACATCACATGAGAAGAAGGCTGACACAGCCCCCAAAATGCAAAATTTGTACACTATCTAGTGATGTGGTTTTGAGAAGGGCCCTTGAGACTATCCCCTAGCAGTAGAGTTTGTGTATTGTGCCAGAAAAGGAACCTGGAAGCCTCTGCCAGTGACCAATTACAGATTAGTCACAGTTTCCACCAGGCAGTACGGGCCCTCCACAGTGAGGTGTGGAAGATGTAGGAAAAGGGATTATCCAGATAGAGCTGCTTCTGCAGTAGACAATTATTTTAGTTAACAAATTTAGCATTTTAGGGGACCTTTGGTGCCCTTAGAATGATTCAATCAAATATAGATTTCTTGTGTATAATGGCACTACCACATGAAATGTCTATGCAAAATTAGAGAAAAGATTACTTAAGAGTTTTTGAAAAAATAGGCAAAATGTGAACATTTACCAGTTTTTGGGTCTTTTTTGGGGGGGTCATTAGGTGCCCTTAGAATGATTCAATCAAATACAGATTTCTTGTGTACAGTGACACTACCACATGAAATGTATATACAAAATTAGAGAAAAAGTTGCTGAACAGTTTTTGAAAAAATAGGCAAAATGTAATTTTTTTTACCAGTTTTGGGGTCCTTGGAGGCCCTAGGGAGCCCTTAGAATGATTCAATCAAATACAGATTTCTTGTGCACAGTGGCAGTGCCCTAAGATATGTCCATGCAAAATTAGAGAAAAAGTTGCTAAACAGTTTCTGAGATACAGCAGCTAACGGCAGACGGCTGAGACAGAGTGATGGCAATAGTCCTTCGGCCCAAAGGACTAAAAAGGATAATTAAAGATGCTAATTGAGAGGACATGCGATGTTGTATATGCCTGGTACATGAGAACTTTGATTGACAGGTGTGTTGTGTTGATTGTTATGCCCAGACAACTACAAACGTGACTCGGGCCTGCCTCTGCCCATAACCCCGCTAATCACTGAGACTGGACATTTAAATCAATGATGCATTCAACTTGTATTTAATGAAGGTTGTATTGAATTGCTCCAACTCGCAATTAACCAGATGAAGGAAAACGAATCGTTTCTATTGTAATATCATTCCATTGACAAATTATAACGAAACACTGCATGTGACAATTTGTTACTGGTCGAGGTATTAATGTTGCGAAGTCGGATCGTTTTTATCGTAAAATTGTGGTACATCAACTATAAATGATCTATTCTAACAGACTCACTGCCAAAATTTGTCTTAATGTGGCTCTATGTTCAGGTGCTATGTTTAAAATGATTTATCTTTGTGTCTATGTCCCATTTATCCTTTATCTTGCAAACAATTACATCCTTTACAAATAAATAAAGTAAAAAGTAAAGGTAAGAATGAACTACACTTTTCTCCCGGGTGAACATGTTCCATCCAACCCCATCTCAACTTCTCCAGGGACTATTCGAATGATAAAACAACTACCAATTGGATGATAATTTGAAACTATTAGAATAATTTGTAGAAACAGTTTGGCAGTGGACATATTTGGTTATATGTAACTGTAATTATACAATCTTTAGTATGAAAACATATTATTACTATATGGCCATCAAAAAAGCCAAACATGCAAGACTTTGCTACCACTTTGTTGCAGGGATCCAATATTACTGGGCAATCACCAAATACTAGAATGAACTTGACATTATATCTACTGAAAAAGTATGTCCTAGTTTATTGATATGGGATTTCTGCTATTTATTTAAATGATCTTGAGCCATATTTGATTTAACATCCAGAACAGGTATCCTTGGAGACTAGTTTGTTTATGAAACCTCAGAAATGAATATTTTCATACTCCCAACTGACCTCCCCCCACCCCCATCCCACACCCCCACCCAACGCCACCCACTCCACATCTTGACCAGTTGGAATATCATACGGTAAGTAAACAAATGTTTGAGGGATATTATTATTATTATTATATAAAGGAACAACTGTCATGCTTTCACGTTTAATATAACTTATATCATCTGTCGAGATGTATTTGCAATAACTATTATCAGCAATGATATGAAGTAGATATTTTTTATTAATATCCCGTCCACATCACCTATCTAAATGAACAGCTGCTTATCTGCAGCCTAACATGGAATAGCGCTTTATCTAACAGACTACACAAGCTCAGAAACGACACAGAACAACGACTGTTGCACAATGAGGTGGTTGGCTGCAGCCGTGAACACAGACTGGGCTCCAACTCATCTCTTGCTATAAATCGCCACAGCCGCTGCAGCTAAGCATCTAATAGATCACAATTTTTGCTCGCGTTTTCACAATTAATATTTAATTCATAACTCCACAAAGGCACTTCCTTCAAATTAGCTGTCTTTCATAAGTTTCATAAGTTAAGTGACGGCTATGTCTGCTCGTGGTTTGTGTGGGAGTTGGTGAAACGCGGCTGACAATGGACCTGCATCCACAGAGCAGGGTGCACTGAAGCATGATGTTATCATCTCATAACATTTATTCCCTGCAGTGAGTGGCTGCAAGGATCCATCATGTTGCCCTGTCCTCCTCCATAACTTTTGTCACCTCCATGTCTGTCCTCACCATGATGCCCTGTCCATAGTGTCCTCCTCCACAGCCTTTGTCACCTCCATGTCTCTCCTCACCATGACGCCGTGTCCATTGTGTCCTCTTCCACAACCTCTGTCACTTCCATACCTCTTCTCACCATGACACCTTGTCCATTGCGTTTCCATCCGCTGGCAGCTTCCATGCCTTCTTGACTGCATCATCTTCTTCTCTACATAACCACTTGTCAGAGCTGCTATATCGGCAGTCACCTACACTGACTGACAACTGTGATGTTGTTTTTTTCCAAAATCTGTATGTTAGTTTGAACAATGTATATTATGTGTAGCATGGCACTGGTTGTCCAAATGCCATAATATGTGACACAATAAGTCTTTCTAGATACCACCAAGTGACCTGATAGTTGCGTCATACACCACCAGGTGAAATAGTTCCACATTACACCACCAGGTAGCAAAATTCAAATTTACACCACCAGGTGAACAGTTGTTGGAAAATGACTCAAGACTTGATGGAAGGCTGTGGGAACAGTCCCTAATACGTGGGAAGG
>CM034531.1:53479704-53548008 GCA_020002185.1 Paraescarpia echinospica
CTGTCACAGTTATGTGCACAGACAATGAAGGATCGATCAGGAAGTGGGACAAGAAGCATTATTGCCTTTACGGGTGTGAAAAGCCTCAGGCAAAACTGCCCCGACACTTAGAGACGATCCATTCCCAAGAGCCGGAGATACTTGAATTGATGATCGAGAAAGACGTAGTAAAGAGAAGAAAACTTCTATGTAAACTTAGGAACGTCGGAAACCACAAGCACAATTGTGAGGTACTACGGGAACAAAAGGGCAACCTTATAGTAGCGTACAGACCAACTGACTATGGCTCCTGCGTGTACTGCTATGGATACTATATCCGTAAAGATCTATGGAAACATCGGTGTCCACTGAAGCCAACGGGTGACAAGAAGGCCGAAAATAAAGCACCGAAGGTTCACGAGCGAATGGCTCACAAAAGTCTTCTACTGATGCCAGCACCTGCGGGTTCAACTACTGTGCTGAACGAAATACTTGCGCCTATGAAGCATGACCTAGTAGCAAGAGTGGTCAAAAGTGATCCGCTCATTTTGGAGCTCGCCAAACGGGAATACTCCAAAGTTGGCCATGATGAAGATCAGCACAACCATGTGCGAACAAAGCTGCGTGAAATGGGTCGATTGCTGATCCAGATTAGAAAACAAACGAACAAACCGAATGCGTCACTGAAGGCATTCATCAACGCTAAGAGTTTCAAAGAGGTTGTTACGGCTGTACTTGTAGTATGTAGGTATGATGAGCGTAGCCATACGTACAAGATTCCATCACTTGCCATCAAAATTGGCCACACTGTTAAGAAGTGTGCCATGATCAGATGGGCAAGTGATGGCAAGTGAATTTCACAAACTTTGTGATATGAAGTGGGAGTCGGAGGTATCAGCTCATGCGCACAGGACACTGTACCAAGCAAAATGAAAAAAAAACAGATTCTACCATCTAACCAAGATGCAGTGAAACTGTCACTGTACTTAAATGACGTTGGTGATCGACAGGAGAAGGTGCTCCGAACTGCAACACCCGACCGTTGGCAGGAGGCATGGAATCTACTCAACGAGGTAACCTTGGCCCACATTATTGTCTTCAATAGGCGAAGGCAAGGTGAAGTCTCAAAAATGAGGGTAGAAGACTTGCAGTGAAAACACATGGCTGGCCTGGATGAAGTTGAAAGACATCTTTGCCACATATTTCAAATTGTTGAGGTAGTCGGGAAAAGGAGCAGAACCGTTCCGGTGTTACTCAGCAATGACATGTTGCAGAGACTGCAAGTCCTTAGTGACAAGCGAGCGGAGGTGGGAGTGCACCAGGAAAACGTGTACGTGTTTGCATGCTCACACTACCAAAGCATGGGACACATCAGGGGTTCAGACTGTCTGCGGAAGCTTGCCACGTTAGCTGGTTGTGAAAACCCCGAAAACATCACAAGCACCAAACTTCGCAAGCACATTGCGACAGCGTCACAGGTGTTGGCCCTCAAAGAGAGTCAGTTTGACCTGCTTGCCGGTTTCATGGGACATGACCCAAAGATCCACCGTCAATACTATCAACTGCCAGACACTGTACTGCGGGTCACGAAACTGTCCAAGCTTCTTCTCGTGTTGGACAAAGGGACCCTGAACTCACAGCGAGGCAAGTCATTGGACAATCTCACCATTGATGAGTCCGTGACAGGTAAAATATAATAATGAAGTCATTTTCTCATATACTACTACAGCCATATTGATATTTTCAATAACAACATCACATCATGTTCTTCACTTAGAAAACAAACATTACACACATTACATCATTTCCTCTCATATACCTATATGCATGGTGTCCATGCAATGGTATTATTTGTCCGTTCGTCAGTGTACAGAACCGTGCATTCTCAAGTTACTAGCTTTTGTTAAATGCTAAGATTGTGGCAGCAATGCGACAGTATCGGAGAATGGTAATCTTCTTCAGAAGGCAATGTCCGAGGAAACGTGTTGCTATATCTTCAATAATGGTAATTTAATAAAGTTCTGAGATATTTGTTTCAACTAAAACATTTTACTGAAGATTACACTGAAAACTGAGAACAATAATATGCAGGTACGTTGGACACGGATGCAGTTGCCCAGGAGACATCGGACTCATCAAGTGACGATGAAGCCATGGAGTGCGATGGTCAGACTCCTGCGAGCGTCACACAAGGTTCCCATTCCAAAGGTAATTTTATATTCTTTTTTCGCTGTTGTCGTTTATTCTAACGTTCATTTTACATAGTCAAGTTTGTAATAACTTTATTGAGATGTATTTTTGCAGATACAATTATTGCCTGCACAATCTGTCACGCTCACAAGTAATAGACTAATAACAAAACATACAAGCTATCACATAGAACAAAACATCGCGTACTGTTCATGTTTCATATTTCAATTGGTCGTGATTAGGAACTATCAAATTCAGTAAAGACTAGTAGTGGATAGGCAAAATTTTGGATCATGTTCATGTATGTTCTGTGTATCTGTGTTGGTAAGTTAGGTCTGCTCTAACAAAATACCTAAATGTATAATATATATTCCAATGATTTACACCACAATTGTGTTCAAGTGAGGAGAGCACCCACACCAGTGTCGCCGGTGGTGAGGTCAATGACAGGCTTGTGGTAGGTTGAATGGCTTGATTGTGTAGGACAGAATGGTCTATGAATATTACCTGGATGTAATCAAGTTAACAGTAGCAAAAAATGAATTGTTTACTCATTTTATTGTAGCTGTAAGAAAGGCCATTAAGAGGAAAGCATGGAGTGACGAGGAATGCACAGCACTGCACAGTGTACGCGGAATTTTGCACACGAGACTGCCAGGAAAGAAGGACATAAAAGAGCTGCAGCAGAAGCAGCCAGTTGTTCGCTCCAGAACGTGGTAAAACATTAAAGATTATTGTAGAAACAATAAATCAAAAATACTGAACATGTAGATATTGAACAAACATGTAAGGCGATACAAAAACGATCTATTTGCATGTCACTATTCAATGTCCAGACTTGTAAATATGAAACTCCAATATACGTGGAGCAATAAGCTTGTCGGGGTTTAACTCTGGAAAGGGTCGTATGTCTGTAAGCATTTGTATGAAATCATATGATCTGTGCAATGCACGATTAAATTTGGTTATCTATTAACCTTTCAATTTACCACCCACACCTCTCGGTATATGCCAAGTGTTACTAAAAACATGTATATGACATTGTTTTAATAGTATATAAAATCATCAAACATATGTCACACCCAAGTTCAGTGCAGATTAAATTTGTTATCGATTTTATTGTGTATCTCTGACAATTGAGGACATGTAGATTATTCATTGTCCATTGTCCATAAGTGTATCATTACCTCTGACAAATACACATAATTATTACTCTCATTCTTGTGTTGTTTTGTGCATCAATGTACTCTGAAAACTAGTAAACATTCTCTCAGAGAACACATCACAATACCAGTTCTGCTTCGTATTCGTCTTCCTCATACTAATTAATATATAACACACGCATTTCTTAATTCGGGGGAGCAGGTTGTGCTGTGTGGAGCGATGTGTAAAAGTGAGATACATCTATTCGGCGGGGGATTTGACTGCTTTTTAAACAAACAGACGATACACAAATTATTTAGGGATTTTAACTTGGATATGTTGTACGTTATATCGTATTATTACACTAATTTGAAGGTGGCCTCGATTATGCTACACAGCACCAGTTCGAATGTGTCCTCGATTCGTTCGTAGAACACCAATTCGAATGTGTCCTCGGTTCGTCCGTAATACATCGACTCGAATGTGTCCTCGGTTCGTTCGTCCGCAGTACATCGATTCAAATGTGTCCTCGGTTCGTCCGTAGTACATCGATTCGAATGTGTCCTCGGTTCGTCCGTAGTACACCAATTCGAATGTGTCCTCGGTTCGTCCGTAGTACACCAATTCGAATGTGTCCTCGGTTCGTTCGTTGGACATCAATTCAAATGTGTCCTCGGTTCGTTCGTAATACGCCAGTTCGAATGTGTCCTCAGTTTGGTCGTGGTATGCCAATTCGAATGTGTCCTCGGTTCGTTCGTAGTATGATAGTTTACGATTCGTTTACAGTACTGTGTACACAGGTTAGAATCCCCGAATACTCCAGTGTGATAAAGTGTAAAACATCTATTATGCAGGGGATTTAACCGTTTTAACAAAAATTACACACGATGCATTAATATTTATTGTACGGATTTTAACTGAGGAAAACATTTCATTTATGTATGTAAGGCATGGTCATGCTATACATCGTATTTGTACACAAGTTTGAAAGTAGCCCGGTTTCTTCAATGCTGCACCAGTTCGAATATATTATCAATTCATCTACAGTAGGCCTGCACCAGCTCAAATTCAGCCTCGATTCTTCTATAATACACCAGTTTGAGTTTGTCCTCGATTACTCCACTAGTCGACAGTACACTCGTTCGAATGTGTCCTCATTTCGATAGGACAAGTTCAAAAGTAAGATAATGAAAATATTGACTTATTCCTGTGACCAAGTGAATAATGAATATTATTAAATTGTGAAATTACTTTTTTTAATATTAAAAACCTGGGATGTCCTCGATGGAGTAGGTTGCTACCGATGTCCTCGATTCACACCTTGTGTGTGTGTGTGTGTGTGTGTGTGTGTGTGTGTGTGTGTGTGTGTGTGTGTGTGTGTGTGTGTGTGTGTGTGTGTGTGTGTGTGTGTGTGTGTGTGTGTGGGTGTCATGATATAGTGTCAGAACAGACTGTACATCACAGCTGGTGGATAGAGGATGGAGAGGTGGTTGTCATGATATAGTGTCAGAACAGACTATATATCACAGCTGGTGGATAGAGGATGGAGAAGTGGACTGAGGTGGTCATGATATAGTGTCAGAACAGACTGTACATTACAGTGAGCGGATGGGTCAGTGCTGGTCATAACACAAAATGAAAGACCAGACTGTACATTACAGAGAGCGGATGGGTCAGTGCTGGTCGTAACACAAAATGAAAGAACAGACTGTACATTACAGGGAGTGGTTGGGTCAGTGCTGGTCGTAACACAAAATGAAAGAACAGACTGTACATTACAGTGAGTGGATGGGTCAGTGCTGGTCGTAACACAAAATGAAAGAACAGACTGTACATTACCGTGAGTGGATGGGTCAGTGCTGGTCGTAACACAAAATGAAAGAACAGACTGTACATTACAGTGAGCGGATGGGTCAGTGCTGGTCTTAACACAAAATGAAAGAACAGACTGTACATTACAGTGAGCGGATGGGTCAGTGCTGGTCGTAACACAAAATGAAAGAACAGACTGTACATTACAGTGAGCGGATGGGTCAGTGCTGGTCTTAACACAAAATGAAAGAACAGACTGTGCATTACAGTGAGCGGATGGGTCAGTGGTGGTCATAACAGAAAATGAAAGAACAGACTGTACATTACAGTGAGCGGATGGGTCAGTGCTGATATTAACAGAAAATAAAGAACAGACTGTACATTACAGTGAGCGGATGGGTCAGTGCTGGTCATAACAGAAAATGAAAGAACAGACTGTACATTACAGTGAGCGAATGGGTCAGTGGTGGTCATAACAGAAAATGAAAGAACAGACTGTGCATTATAGTGAGCGGATGGGTCAGTGCTGGTCATAACAGAAAATGAAAGAACAGACTGTACATTACAGTGAGCGGATGGGTCAGTGCTGGTCATAACACAAAATGAAAGAACAGACTGTACATTACAGTGAGTGGATGGGTCAGTGCTGGTCGTAACACAAAATGAAAGAACAGACTGTACATTACAGTGAGCGGATGGGTCAGTGCTGGTCGTAACACAAAATGAAAGAACAGACTGTGCATTACAGTGAGCGGATGGGTCAGTGCTGGTCATAACACAAAAAGAAAGACCAGACTGTACATTACAGTGAGCGGATGGGTCAGTGCTGGTCATAACACAAAAAGAAAGACCAGACTGTACATTACAGTGAGCGGATGGGTCAGTGCTGGTCGTAACACAAAATGAAAGACCAGACTGTACATTACAGTGAGCGGATGGGTCAGTGCTGGTCATAACACAAAAAGAAAGACCAGACTGTACATTACAGTGAGCGGATGGGTCAGTGCTGGTCGTAACACAAAATGAACGACTAGACTGTACATTACAGATAGAGGATGGGTCAGTGCTAGTCGTAACACAAAATGGCAGAACAGACTGTACATTACAGTGAGTGGATGGGTCAGTGCTGGTCGTAACACAGAATGGAAGAACAGACTGTACATTACAGTGAGCGGATGGGTCAGTGCTGGTCGTAACACAAAATGGCAGAACAGACTGTACATTACAGTCGGTGATAAGAATAATCTGGTCTAGTAACATAGAACTACCGGTACTTTATACTATTCATAGCAACCATTAGTCCCATTGGTCGCAGTAGCAAGGCACATGTTCGCCATAATGGACATATTGCACAATCCTGACAACATCCAGTATGGGAAGGTTTTACGGTATATCTTTGGGGAACATCACAAAATATTCTCTAAGACCACACATGCTGTTTTTCCGGATATCCTGTTTTTTTATTATATTTTTTCCTGAATAGTATGAGTTAGAGATAAAATACTCAAACAAAAAATATTCTTTCTGTGAAACGAATAAACCATGTCAATGTAGGCATGACCCAAACTGTCTAGGATTATCAGCAATCTGCAGCCGGTGTCCCACATGACTTCAGTGAAGATCCTGGCCGAAACTGCGGTTGTACTGAGACACAGTTTGTGTCAGTCAATCCTTATGCCTTAGTGATTAGTGGAGATGGATAATTCATGGAGCCTGCCTGAAAATGCCAGCGAAGCAGGCCCTTTGCCAATCACATGTTGACTGAGTGAAACTAATTAAACAATTCTACAGCTGCCTGCAAGCATGCTCATAGGTTCCTAACCTTTGCACTTATTAAAGCATTGCCTTGCTACAGCTTTAATAACCCATGACGCCTCCGTCTGTGTGAGCACCACTTGAAGTCTCTTGCCTGCTACACCAAACTTGCCCGTTGCAATGGATATGCGTTGTTTCAGTGGGTTTACAGCCATACATCTCCAGTTTTTAAGTTGTATTGTATAATGTAGAATCTTCAAGTTCTCATTGCTGAATATACTGTGGATGCATGTCCTCATATTATTGAACACACTGACATAATACACACTGATTTTATTTCTAGTAATAAAACAAAAATACTAGTTATTTTTGGTTTAAAATATTAATTCAATGTAAGCATATGTACAGGTCCTTATTTTAAAATGATTTGAAACATAGTTACGTTTATCAAAACAACAATTCCAATTTTATATTATTAGTCTTAAACGGTTTTAGGAAAAAATATACTACATGTTAAGTTTGTATTACTGGATGTGTTCTTCTGGAATCAAATCATTCTTACATTATATATGTGAAGAAAAAACAATAATTGCACAATAATTTTTGTTCTTTTCTTAGCAACCAACTATGTTACTTAGTACTTATAGTAGTGTATTAATTGTACATTTATAGTTTTTGATTGCACGCTGTATCTACAACAACCAGACTACCATTATCAGTGGTTGGCAGTGACCAGTTACTTGGCTTGTGTTTCTTTATCAAACCATTGTGTATGCTATACCAGTTATCACCACGTATTGTCCGATCAACTCTGCTGAAGTCGATAGCGAAGAGGACCACTACAACGACTTAAGAAGTGCGATCGAATCGGTACCAGTGCACAACATGTTGCTGTTTGTAGGAGACTTTAATGCATGACTTGGACCAGGGGATGCCAAATTTACCATAACAATACAAACCGTAATGGGAATTCCTTATCGATCTTATTACTGTGAAAAATCTTGAGGTCACAAACACCAGATACCACAGGAGAAATGGAAAGCGCTGGACATTTATGGACCAACATTGAGGAAAACGACAGTTTGATTATATCCTGGTCAACAACAAATGGAGAAATAGCGAGATGAACTGTGAACCGTACAGTACCTGTGCAAGTGTCGGACCTGATCATCGCATTGTCACAGCTACAATACGACTTAGTCTACATAAGAAAGTTGCCATCAAGCAAAGTGAAGTATGACTAGAGTGCACTAAGCAAGGACTGTGGTTTGCAAAAACAGTACACATGTGAAATACGGAACATATTTCAGATTCTGGAAATGAGAGATGAAACAGAAATGGAGCGATATGAGCATCTCATTTAAGCAGTAGAGCTGCGACAGAGAAAATTATTCCTGTCAGTAAGAAACAGAAAAGAAAAAGAAAATAAACTCTGATGATCCACGAGTAACATCAGCCAGAGAGAAAGCTGAAGAGGCCTATAAGGTCTACCAGCAAAACACTGTAGCTGACAACAGAGTGAGATATGAGCAGGCCAAGAAGAACTTGGAGACAACCTATAACAATGTGCAGGAGGAAGAACTTTGCAGCAACATTGTTAAAGTAAAAAAGTGCACACATTAATGGAAGACACGGACAGAGCTGGAAGCTTATAAACCAGATAAGTGGTAGAAAGATAGCTCGTAAAGGACAACTAATGGGCAAAACTGCAGAACAAAGGGTGGAAAACTGGTACGATCACTTCCACAAACTACTAGGCAGTCCACCAGACATAGAAGATGAGGATGAAGAGATCCAATCTGTAATCACGTATATCAACATCAAGGAAGGACCTTTTGAAAGAGACGAGTACGAGAAGGCCAATAAATCCCTGAATGATGGAAAGAGCTGCGGGGATGATGGTATACCATCTGAAGTGCCAAAACACTGCGATCTGGACAGTATCATACTAGAGTTTTGCAACAAAGCTTTGATTGAACGGAAAAACCATACCGCTACAGTGGACAATACTGAACATTATCCCAATACCTAAGAATGGTGATTGAAGCATAGCAGGGAATTACAGGGGCATTAGCCTGAGCTACATTGTGGCAAAGACATTAAACAGGATGATGCTGAATAGAATACGTCCTGAAATTGATCACCACCTAAGAGACAATCAAAATATATTCCTGACAGGGAGAACAATAGTAGGTCATATACTAACCAGAAGATTAATGGAAGGAATTAGAGCAAAGCATCTTCCTGCAATTATGACATTTGTAGACTTCCGAAAAGCATTTGATACGGTTCATCGTGGCGTATCACATGATGTTTCAACAAATATTTTTAGAGATGTTGAGGAATTGGAAATGTGTACTTATACCGGCATTATAAATATTACAATGATTATGACAGGAATGAGACAACAGTTAGGAATATTTTCCTTGCGATTTTTTAAAATGTTGCAAGAAACTGCCACCAACAAATTTTACATTTAATAAAATGCACTGTCAGACGTTTGCGTTAGTTTGTCATTGAAAATCCCACCCCTCCACCCAGAGTACAACCAATGCAAAGCCAGGAAGTACAATATTGTCACATAGACATGTGATATTGTTTTATTCAACCTATACATACTTCAGTATGTGCAAAGTTCTGTATTTTACAATCTGAAGATAAATTTCATTTGATCACCAGCAATTGAATTCACATCTTTGCTAGTCTTATTAGATCAGTATAAATTATATATTATGTCAGTAATATAAAAAAAAAATTTAAGTGCACCAAAATGAAATTTACAAGGGACCATCTTATAGTTATAATGTATAGAATGATGTCGTAACAAAGATAAATTTCATTTGATCACCAGCAATTAAATTCACATCTTTGCTAGTCTTATTAGATCAGTATAAATTATATATTATGTCAGTAATATATAAAAAAAAAATTAAGTGCACCAAAATGAAATTTACAAGGGACCATCTTATAGTTATAATGTATAGAATGATGTCGTAACATTGCTGTTATGCGTTGACCGCCATAGTAGGTCGCCGTGCCATACATGTCGCCAGCCCGAGCAGCTGCGCGTCTTGCTTAAGGGGTCATGCTGCTATTAGACTTCCTGTTTTGTTATATACAAAAAAAGTGCAGAGATTTTTTTGAGAAATTATTTTTTTACAAAATTCACATGTTCTGACATAAATGCATTTGAGTAGGCAGATTTTCAGGTATCACTGTAGAGGGTGTTGACTCAAAAATTGTGGATTTCTAGATGATTTGAATAAGTGGAAGGATATTTGGCAGCAATTTGCCTGTTTGACCTTTTGGCAGAGTAATGCTTGCTGGCAATCATAAATATTGATGGGTGTCACACATACAGGCATTTTATGAGAGCTAGAAATATTAGATTTTGACTAAACTCGACCAGCATGTCAATAAGATGATGATAACAGCAGGTGAGAAGTTTAAGAATTTTTGTATGTCACGTTTTCTTATAATCCTAAATGCTAACATGGCCACCATTAAGAAACTAACAGTGTGCAGACCCCTTAAATTAATTTGAATTTGAGTTGTTTAGATCCTGTTATGCATCCGTTATTTTGTCTTAACGTTGCGTATATAAATTGTAATTTATGTTTATTAAATTAAATCATGTTTCAGAACATCGATTCTGTAGGTTCTGCAATCAGGGAATGTTCATCCAACAGATGCTAATTCCATTTGTTTTCCACATTCGCAAAAAGTCAGTGTCTCTAAACTCATGTTTTGTGGTAAAATAAATGTGATGAAGACATGACAACACTTCTTGAGATGTTTATTAACATTCCGTTCGCCAACCACCTCCACAAGTTCACCAGAGTGCTGAAAATTATTCTAATAAAAAAGGTTCTGATAATCGAATATACTATTCATTAAGTTCATAAAATGTGATCCATGCGTGGAAAAGCAAGTTGACCGTCGATAAAACTGAACTAGCTTTTGCTATGAGAACGGCAGAGCTAGATCGGTGCAGATGACGCAGTTAACGGACACACTATGCTTCGCAGAAAACTGATGTGCAACACAGGATGGCAGCGGAAAGATGAGACACCAACACGCTAATGAAATTGCAACGTGCGTGATCGCTGGCAAACCGTATTTCACTAGAATTTCCACAAATTAGAAAGTTATAATTTTGCATACGTCACTCAATATTTACTGTAAATTTTCACTTGTCCACCGGACAACCATGCAGATCATTCTTGTTGTCCGGACAACAAATCACTTGTCCCGGACAACAGGACAAGCACTTGTTTCGAATGCTGACAGGTTATATCCAATATGTTGCTAGTATGCCAAGCACTAGACGAGTGGGCAGGATATACCGGACTGCCAGAATAATGATGAATCTAGCAATGGCCCAACATGGCAAGATGCCATCTAGAAACCTCCTAATGATGTGTCGAATATGCCAACTATGGTCATGTCACTGGATGGCACTGAAAAAGTAGACGGCAACATGTCTTAGGTTTAAAACATGCAACAATTGGCTTCCTTTTTGGACATGTGGGCAATACAGAGATATTATGTCTCACTGGTAATGCTAGGAGTTTGTTCAACGAGCAGAAGAAATTGGTTTAGAACCACCAGAAGATATAACAAATGTGGAAAAAGACCAGAGCACACAGGAGAAATATAATGTCTACCCCAGGGTCCAAGAGGATTACGTAACACTTAGTATGTCAAGGATGTGATGGAGCTGGCATGATTCCCAGACAAGTATTCCTACTCTGCATTACTGCCAGAACATGAAGTTTGCCCCAGTGATACAAACAGGCATAGTTGGCAGACGTGTGGAATCTCAAGTGTCAGAGAAGCATCTGTTTACTTGTCTTCATCTTCTATCCAACCCTTCTCATGTTCTGCATATGTCATATTCAAGTCCTGTTTTCTACTCTTCCCCATTCCCTCCTGCCCTCCTCTTCCCTCCCACCCTGGCACCCTCGCTTTCCTGCCATGGCACCCTTCCTCCCTTGATTACATTCTACCTTTTCCTCCCTTTCCCCCTCATCCACCCGATCTCCTCCACTTGCCCTTTTCTCACGGCAGCTTCTTATCTTCCTCCCATCACTCCATCTCCCGTATACATCCCTTTCATTACCAACCCCATCTTTCCACCCAATCCCCTCATTCCTTCTTCCTTTTTTCCGCCCCCTCCCCCTCTTACTTCCTTCCTCCCCCACTTTAAATGCCCTCCTCCCTATTCCCACTCACATTCTTTCCCAAACCCTCCTCTCATCCACCCTCACTTTCTTGCCCTGCATACTGAACTGCACAATCAATTCTCCACGTCTGACCCGTGACCTTCCCTGACCCTGTGACCTTCCCTTATCCTATGCAGATGTGACATAGTGCATTGCAAATGTCGGTCTGCACTCACAAAGAAATGTCTTACTTGTTCACAGTCTTGTGGCACTGTCTCAGGTTAGCCTTCGAATACCCCATCCATCATTCCCTCCTTCCCTCCCATCCTCACCTCCCTCCCATCCTCCTCCTTGCCTCCCTCCCATCCTCCCCCTTGCCTATCTCCTATCCTCCCCCTTGCCTCCCTCCCATCCTCCTGACCTCCCTCCCATCCTCCTCCTTGCCTCCCTCCCATCCTCCTCCTTGCCTCCCTCCCATCCTCCTCCTTGCCTCCCTCCAATCCCCACCCTTGCCTCCCTCCCATCCTCCTCCTTGCCTCATTCCCATCCTCCTCCTTGCCTCCCTCCAATCCCCACCCTTGCCTCACTCCCATCCTCCTTCTTGCCTCCCTCCAATCCCCACCTTTGTTGCCTCCCTCCCATCCTCCCCCTTGCCTCCCTCCCATCCTCCTCCTTACTTCCCTCCCATCCTCCTCCTTGCCTCCTTCCCATCCTCCTCCTTGCCTCCCTCCCATCCTCCTCCTTGCCTCCCTCCCATCCTCCTCCTTGTCTCCCTCCCATCCTCCTCCTTGTCTCCCTCCCATCCTCTCTTCATCCTTTCCTCTTATCTCCCTTCTGTCTCCTTACAATTTGATTTATGTACCCTCTCAGTCTTGGTCTTCTATGCATCCTTCTGCCCTCCACTCTGAGTACATCCACTCTCTCCATCAGCTGTTCCCCTCCATCAGCTGTCCCCCACACTCATTCAAGCTTACTCATTCACTCATATTCACTCACTCATACGTACTCATTTACACATATTCACTTACTCATTCACTAACACTTAAACACTAACTCACTCATTCACATTTACTCATTCACTCACATTCACTCACTCACTCACTCATTCACTCACTCACTCACTCATATTTTCTCATACACACTTACTCATTCACTAACACTTAAACACTCACTCACTCATTCACACTTACTCATTCACTTATATTCACTCACTCATATTTACTCATTCACATATATTCACTCATTCACACTTACTCATTCACTAACACTTAAACACTCACTCACTCAGTCACACTCACTCACTCACTCACTCACTCACTCACTCACTCACTCATACTTACTCATTCACACATATTCACTCACTCACTCACTCATACTTACTCATTCACTAACACTTAAACACTCATTCACTCATTCATACTTACTCATTCACTCATATTCACTCACTCACTCACTCACTAATACTTACTCATTCACACATATTCACTCACTCATACTTACTCATTCACTAACACTTAAACACTCATTCACACTTACTCAGTCACTCATATTCATTCACTCACTCACTCACTCACTCACTCACTCACTCATTCACTCATTCACTGATTCAAACACACACACACACACACACACACACACACACACACACACACACACACACACACACACACAAACACACACACACACACACACACAAATAATATGTGTACCATGGCTATGTGTTACATTCACATCATAGCTTCATCCTCAAACAAGGCAGTTCCCATTCACTGGCCCGCATGTTTAGCAACAAAAACCGACATGGATGCCTTCTAGGACATGCCGATTACTAAATCATTGTTGGCAGTCAATCTGTTAACTACTGGCTGTTAGGAAGCTGTCGTCCTGGCCCGCGATTGCTTCCCTCCCCATGTTTCCTCTGATAATTACACTTGGCGGAAGTCACCGATCCTCCCCTTCTGTCATGGCGCAACGACTATTCCTGACCACCATCAGTTGTGTCATATGACGGGTTTGGTTAACCGATAACTATATTTTTAGATATGTCAGATGTCTTAAACCAAATCTGTCTCTTCTGCAGTTTTTAATACAACATTCTTGATACTAAAGTAAATATGTTGACTGCTTGTTAAATTGCACTTAAACCAAACTGAACTGCAAAAAAGTTTACGCTGAAGAGACAGACCTAACATCCCTGAAGAATATGGAAACAGCTCATCTTTGGTGATGATGATATTAATGACTGACCTATGATGATTAACTTTGAATACTGCGCACACAATGTTCAAATTGAAAACAAAACATTAAGCAAATAGTAAACAGCTGGTATTGGCCATTATTGTGGAGGTAGGCATCCCTAACCACAAATACCTTTAAAGTTCGATGGTTCCCACACTTCTGAACACAAACTGGGACGGAGTACAACTGATTGAGTGAATGTCCTGCTAATAATTACTGATACCAGCCCTGACTGATTCCAGGTAACGGAGCCGACAACATCTCTTTAAGAAGAGTTCGGTGTTGTGTAGAGAAGCAGATTGATCACACATCTACACGTGATAACTGAACAGCTAACCAAATGTAAGGAATGGCCGTATGATATGTCACAGTTTAGCATCTCGCTGACAGGTGGCAGTTCATTACTGAGATAATCTGCCGATTTCTGAAGAGCGAGATAAACGAACAATTTCAGCAGGAGCGATACTGTAAGTAGGCAAGATTGTGCTGACTAAACACGCTTTTTTTCCTGCTACTTCCTCCCATTCAACCAAAACCCAGTGGGTTAGTCAGAAATGTGAATTCTCAATCGAAGCACGACCCTACAAACTATCGACATGAAAAAAAAACTATATAGTTTACCTTTTGCATGGTGGAAATCAAACTGCCACAAATGTGTGACCCAACATTCTTATTCATCTGTCACGGACTGGTTTATTTTAGGCACAGGTTAATAATTATGTTACTGGGTGTCGATTTACCTGTATTCTACCATTTACATCCATTCTACCGTCCACTACATAAAAACATAAATGACCCCCCCACGAAGGATCCTGTAACAAAATGTGTAACAACAACTAAATATGTAACGATATCCGCTCGCACAAAACTGACGATATCACTCAACGTAAGCTGCAGAAACCTCAAGCCACATTTACATAAACACAAACACATGTCCGTGGCAACAGCCAATGCTACCGGCAGCAGCCTTCAGCGTTTCCAGCGCCCGCAATCTGTTACTGTAGATAAAAAGCCCATTTCCACGTCACCGTCCACAACAATGGCGTAAATTAATCATCGGAGCACTAATCTCTCTGCGTGTCGCCGATGCCGCCCGTTAAACAGAGTTCGACTGATAGCAACCGTTTGCAACGATGGACTTATCAGCCGAGCATATGCAAAGGGCTACGATCGGCAATAGGCAGGCATAGATTGAGAAACAGGGCACCAAACTAACGACAATGACCATTGATGCATTTGAAGCGATTTTAAATGGGTGAGGGGCACGCATTGGTGCGCAGACATGAATCGACAGCATTTTTATTACATTGCACACGGAGCCCAGTGCCTCTCTCATTAGTTCTGAATGCCAGAACCGACACGAGACCATTCTAATCATAATATCTTTCCCAGTTGTCAAAACCTTGACATTCTATGCTAGGTAGATGAATGTAACAAATCAGGAATAACGGCAAAACATAAATTGTCAGCGAAAAAAATGATAGAAAAAGGAATAAAAAGTGATGTCAACTGATGATATGACTTGAACATATGTCAGTAAAAGGTGAATCACTGAATTAATCACTGGATTATCTAGCCTTATCTGCATCATTAGCGGTGTTATTCAAGGTTATGTCTAGAATGCGGTGTTGTTATAGGAGAAAATAAAACACTTTTATGCCAATGTGGGTTGATCTAGCTGCATGGATATAACAACAGCATCTGCCTGTAAGTTCACCTTGAAACATGTTGTCATGACACCAACACCATGTGATGCATGCTAGTTAAAAACTGCAGATTTTTTAATGTTCAATAATTTGTTCATGCTTAACTGATCTTATTCAACAAACATGGAATAACAAAGGTGTACAAGACCACGAAGGGTGAAAGCAACCCCAGGGTGTTTGTTACTCCTTTACATGAATGATGATCATCTGTCATCTGATTAACACTCTCTACTGCTGTCAATTTCACATTCAAATTTGGTCAGAATGAAGCAACCTGTCATAATGCCATCTTCCAAGGGCCGGTAATGTTTGAAGAACATCCAAGGGTGTTAAGTGTCGCTACTAATAACATCCACATGGGCCCGCCTCCTCCCAGTCACAAGCCTGTGGCATCAGGCGAACAATCTGCCTTGAAGCGATTTGTGTGCAGCGCACCTTGAAATTGCCTGAGCCCGCTGAGTGGCCCCGGCCGTGTCGGGCTGGGCCGGCAAACACGGGATGAAACAGCCCGTTAACAAGACTATGGAACTCATCTGTTTTTTCTACCTGTTCCATTTGTGGCTTTATTATGATTACAGCATTTATGTTTACACAATGTGGACGTATGTAAGTACAGTGTAATACTATGCAAGTTTACACATATGCTGTACATATAGATACAAAAAGCCTACATATGAAGAGTTTTTGGACAAAATGCGATATATATCCAGTTTTGTTTTTATAAAAACACACTTCTGTGCTTCGTCGTCGGAGCATAAATTAAAACTCTTGTACCTGGATATTGAGATACCTTAAGAATAAAACATCACAGCTATAAATGTCTTCCATACATTAAGGGGGATTATGACTAAGACTAAAGGACTGTATGAAGAGAGATTTTGGTGGGACTGGGAGAGGGAAAGAAGATGTGGGGAAGCAATATCGACTCCTTCCCTGCCCCAGATTGGAGGAAGAACGAGAAGACCAATGTATGTCCATAGACACGTACTAAGTGATGGAGGTGAGTACTCACAGTTCCATGATGAGGTAGACATGCGTCTTGTCCTCGTACACTTCTTCCAGTTGTACTATGTTTGGATGCTTCAGTCTACAAAAGAAAACCGAACATGTTCAACAAGAAGGCGACCACGAACCACCGCTAGCTCCACCTGTAGGAAACACGGCACACGATGTACACTCGTCCTTGTTATAATCTGAAAAGTGAACAAAAAAGTTTGTTTTTAAGTAGAAATTGGTCAGTTAAATTTGGCTATCTGTACAAAATATCCAATATGTACCGGTATTTACAATGAGGCATTAAAGAGTTTATAAAAAGTGCTTTCAAACATTTTTACAGTGAGTGTGTTACAATGATACACTGTTGCAGTATGTGTTTACACACAAAAATGCAATACATTTTTACAATGTATTACAATAACAGTATTTGCTTACAAATATGTTTTACAATAAGGATTTACAACATTGTTACAACGAGTGTTTACAATAAAGGGTTGCAATGTATAAAGTACGAGTACATTTTCTCAAGGATATGAAATGCACTGAACAAAATAATACATTGCAATGAAGCTTGCAAATAATTTCCAGGTTCATATTGGGCTGCCCGGGTTTCTCAGGCTTCCCATCCTGGGGTAAACATTAACAAATCCCTGACTTGTTAAACAAAGGTCTTAATGCAAAAAGTCTTTCAAACTGGAAACAGAGAAAAAAATAATGATTTGTGGTCATGACAACTATTGAACTGCCCTCTGCAGGTTGTTTTGCAGGTTGTTTCTGCCAACTACTGACCTTCGACCTCACCAAGTCTGATTTGTCAGTCAAGTATCGTTTATTGATCTGCTTGCAGTAAACATGGTTCATTAGACATGGCTACTTGACGGTACGTGACAACATTGTGAATTCACTCATTCCTGCCCTAGCTGCACCGACGTTTCACCTTCACGCAAAACTTGATTTCCCAAGGCTAATAAAACAGAATTCACGGCCGAGAAAATTAAGAAAGCTGCTTCCCAAATGTCACATTTGTTAACTACACGTAGATACTAGAAGAATTTTCAAATGGCAATTACTCAAAAAGAAAGCAAACTTGCTGCATGCATCCAGCAACATATTTGTAGAAACATTTTAAACTATGCGAGTGAAATTTCATGTACAGTAATTATTAATGGCAAATGTTAAAATGTAAAAAAATATTATAAATATATATTTAAAGAGAGGTTGTTCTGTTATCTGGAATCAGCCAGGCATGGTAATTATTAGCACAATGGTCATTGAATCATTTGTACTTTGTCCCATGGCCAGGTGCGTGGGAACCAGCTAACTTCAAAGGCACATCCAGACTAGGATGCATGCATCCACAATAAGTGCCAATAATGATTGTTTACATTTTGAATTTTCTGTTTACAACTGGAACATTTTGTGGGAGCAACACTGAAATTGTGAACACTCTTTCAGGCTTATTGAATGTAATTTATTTAGCAGCATACTTTCAACATATAATTATATATATTATTTTTGAGAATAATAATAATTAATAATATATATACATATATATATTATAACATTATATATATTATTAATTATTATTATTATAAAAAATTAGTAACATACCGCCTCAGCTTAACACTTCTAATTTTAAATGCATCACGGAACTATTGATCTATTTTATGATAGCACACACACCATAAACCGAACGCGGATAAGTGGTCAATGGCACAGATGTCATGCTTTTACAATGTCCGGCATCTGTCACCATACGGAGCAAGCGATGTTGACCGCAGTGCGTGATGGAGCATGGTTGAGTAGGTCACCTGATCACTGGCGATCAGCCCCGCCCACGTGGTGGCAGTCTGGGACTGCTTGTGGCGACTCAAGCGTCCTATGCCACTTAATCCAACTCCCAGGGCAGCTTTAATGAGACTAATCAAGCCATTGAGAGGGCATTTGGCCTCACCTGTCCCCCCCTCTCCCGACAACCTTATGATCACACGACAGTCGGCATCACCATGGACAGATGGAGAGAGAGAGGTAGTCGAAATCTGTAGGAACGTCTAGACTCTCAGATAAACAGAAGCATGCATACGTACATACGGTTTTTTCCCAGGGTAGTAACATCCTGGAACCTAATAATAATACTGTATTTATGAAGCGCTAAATTCCACTTGGTGGATCGATGTGCTGTATGATAAAGTAAATGTATATGTTTAAAAAACGCAAATAAATAAATCGTTGAATAAATAGAACAGAAAACCTTAAAATAAACCCTGGTAAAACAGACAATACTAAAATATGAAAATACAAATAATGTCGGTCACAATAAAAAACAAAATTTCTATAAAAAAACTACTGCCCAAACAAATATGATTCCCTTCTGCACTCCTTCCCAGCATGCCGTGAGCACTGTTCATTGTACGGCTCCAACTAAACTCATCCAACTATAAAAGGCCTACTCATTTTAGCTATGCATTACTTAATTCTACTACTCTGGTTTTAAGATCATTATTTGCATTTAGCGGAGGTTGCACTAGTTTGTAAAGTTACAAAATGTGTAAAACAAAATGTAAGAGGGGAGGATTTGGTCATCAAGTACTGCGGGAAAAATAAACTGCCATGGTGGCACTAACTAGCAAGTGAAACTGATCACACATTAACACAGATAGACACTAAAAGCAATTTTGGATAGTAAAAATTGCAAATTCCACACCATGTATTGGTGACGGATGGGGGGGGGGTTGAATCAAAGCTGAACACAACTTTTTTACATTGCAAAATTATGAGACTTGTAAGCACTCCACAACCCCCCCACTCCGACAAAACACCATGAAGTCTTGTGTCTGGTTTCAATTGCAGGATGTTCCCAAAGGCATTGCCAAGAGAGATAAATGCGTTTTGTGAGTCACAGAAGAAACATCTGGTAGCGTGATATTTTCCATGTCTGGTAATAAAAGTGGTTATGGATACCATGTCTGTGGGACGATGTTTTATTGCATCAGCTGTTGCTGTGTTGTTGATGCGGGTCCCACAAGAATAAACCTTTCCAAACAATAATGTATTTTCACGGTACAAAACAAATAAACAGTACAAATGCATTTCTAAAAGCTCACAGACTGCAAACACACAACAATTTCCCACGGTTTTTCCTCCTAAACAGTTAAAACATATTATTTATATTAATTTATTTTCCTATCTTCTTTGGTTTGTGTTGCATCAACAGTATGTTTTTAAACACCAAATACACAAACTAACAATGAAATGGCAAATTGAATGGTTCAATACAACCTCTGAACAGACAATTAATCGTGTCAGTGAGAAGGAAACCAGCTATATATATACAGCTGGTTCCAGAGCAAACCCACTATAACATAAACAAAGACTACACTACTGAAAACAATAAGAAAACCAGGGTAGTGAGTGAAAGATCGGCATGTATTTTATTGCACAATGCCCAGAATAAAAACATGTGGTTTAATGCACATAATACATATAAGTCACACATAAAATACCTATCCCGATCATGTTGGTACTACACTAACTAACTACAAAATCCCCATAAAGCAGGGATGGTGGGTGGGACTCTGAACAGACAGAAATGTTTCTATGAAGCAGTACATCTGTAAACCAAAGAAACTGTTATATGATATTTAAAACTAAAATAACAAAACAACAAATTATTTCAACACAAAACCAGCAACAGGATTCTGGGGCAATGAATCGAAAAATGTCAGAGGCAAAAATGCACAAACTTTTCGTAAATTCTGAATGCTAATGCTGACATTTGCATGGCGGTGGTGATTCAACTATGTCTTCCTTCTGTGACTTCGTAAATTATGTCTTCGTCTGAGCGGAAGAGTTTATCACCCATGTGACAGATAGGAGAATGTGCAAGGTCAAATGTTAAGTAGCAGATGATATCATTAAATTACTCGGTGAGCGAGTGGCTGAAAGAAGCAGTGATGGTGAGGACGACAGAAGGAATCAATCCACTGCACGGTAATTCAATTTGGAGAAAGACGTTTGGGAATGACACACGATATCTTGGGTGAATCTAGGGAAGTAGAGGTCCACATCTATGTCAAGACTCAAGGTGAAGATAAAAGCCGACCAAAAAACCGGCTACAAAAAGAACTGAACATTCCTCTTTGGTGTCTGTTTCAATCCTTGGGCAAGGTCGCCATAAACTATCTGGAAAGAATGATGGTGCTGTGTCATCCGGCATTTCCCAACATCCCAATCTCCCAGTTCCCTGCCATTCTGCCACCCACTCTGTTCCCACTGGAGCGGAAGGAAGTTGTTGGCGGAAGATTGATCACACGGGTGATTGTGATCTACTCATCTATATCTAGACTAGTAGAAATGTCCACAAAGGAAGATATAAGGACATGAGGAAATATTTAACTGAGATAGACTGCAATAACACACTTAAGAATAAGACAGCAACAGAATGCTGGAATATCTTAAAGAGTGAAATTAAGTGCATCGTCGATAAGTTTGTTCCTTTTAAAGAAAAGGGGAATATATAATGTATGTGTGTATATATATATATACACTGTATATATATATATATTAATGACATATGATAATATATATGTATATATACATAAACAAATAAATACAACTGACTTACACCCACCCATGAAACAAGCCATGTCCATGGGCATTAGTTATCACCATTACAGAATGTTGATTTTAAACTGTTCGCAGCAGCGCCCTCTGGAGAGTCACGAACCACTGTACGGTTTCCATATTTCTCCAATAAGTGGTACCTTCGTAAGTAAATAACTTGAAAAAACCACCTTGGTCTTTCTTAAACACATCACCAACTGATGGATCATAGGCCAAAGGTCGATGGAAGCGACTGATCATAGAAGAGACACCGAGACTCAGCACCAGGGATGAGATACTTCCAATGCACCAATATTAGCATATTAAGTTTATATTATGTATAATCAACTGCAATAATGTCTACCGACTGAATTTTCATATCTGGCGTTCATCGCCAGTTATACTGCTGATAATAATCACTTAAATAACCACGGACCTGAGCTGAGAGACGCAACAAACCGGGGCGGTTAAACATGACATTATTATGAACAGGACTGGTCAAAAGTTTCCATCAAAGCATGGCTCCATTGAGGATTTATGTTGGAAGTGCAATTTCAAAACAATTCATCTTGAGATTTTTGGTGAAGATAGCAATGGCGTCAGACGATTGTAGGGAGAGAATGCATACCAGGGGTACTTGCCCAGATCTGCCGAGTTTAGTTGGGGGAACAAAAAAGGTTACAATGAAATAAATAATTTGAGCTGCCTAAGGATATTAGACAGGTGTAGATGATTAGTTAGATAGAGACGCTTTTATTTAAGAATAATTACTTATCTTCATAAATATAAAATATATACCAGAGATTAAAAATATATGCCTGAACAATCTCTCACACAACTTAAATAAAATTATGACTAAACATCAGGAGGCTAATAGTTATTTAAAGAATCAGTTAGTTAAAAGTGGTCAGTGACACGACAACACATCTAAGGACATCCTAATGACTAGATGGAGCGCAGTGGCTAGAGCATCGGACGTGTCGAACCTTGAGCAAGTTCATTCACTCTACGTTGCTCCAGTTCACTCAGCTGTATGAATGAGTACCTGGCTATAGACAGAAGTGGATATCTGTGTATGAATAGTCTTTGCGCATTAATTGCAGCATGGCTGAATGCTTCCCAGAGAAGCCGAGATGGTGTTCGATTGAACAGGTCTGCCATGGAGTAAAGCGTAGTGCCCTTTGAGCAGCCCTAAAGACTGGATATTGTGCTATATAAGAACTTAGCTGTTCTTTCTTTAGGTGATGTATGGCGCTCACACCAACACTTCTAAGGACTTACTAAGGTCTAAGTGATGTATGGCACTTAGACATATACAACAGTCTGGGGCCAATCTCTCAATAGTCTGCAGTTGCCTGTAGTTTATCATGCCGTGATACAGCATGTAGTTGTCCTTAATCCATCAGACCACCTGGACAGGCTTGCCTGTGTGATATTCTACCAGTGGTCATGTTAGCAACATGTCCGACAGAGGGAACATTCATTCTGGAGATATAAAAACGAGACCAAAGCTGCACGGAAGACCGAACAAGTGCACAAAACAAAAACAAAAAAACACTGTTCACGTGGCATGATGCCCCCTAAATCACGTCATGTGGATACAAATGGTGCAGCTGTCCATGTGATCAGATGCCTTGGGTGCACGCCATGGGCGACATAATTGTCATTTCAAAGTTGCCAACGTATAGTAGTAGTACGCATTCTGCAGTCTCGTAAGACTATGGATCTGTGCCCTGGTGTCAAAGATCAGTTGTTGGCTGGGCAGCGTCTGTTGTGGCTGTAGAGGCCAATTCTTGAGTGGCAATCTTGAATGCGCTCTTGGCTCTGTTCTCAGCCTGGGTGTTTTTTCTGCGGTTGCATTTGTCTTCTGCTAGCTTTCTCTCCTCTTTTGAGACCCCTGTGTAGTTCCTGCCTCCATGTGGATCGGTCTCCAGCAAGATCCTCCCGATTGTCAACATCTATGTCTAGTGCCTTTAAGTCTCACTTGCATACGTCCTTGAAGCGCAGATGGGGACGTCCTGCAGCTCTCTTTCCAGTGGCCAGCTCTCGGTAGAGTATGTCTTTTGGAAGTCTCCCATCTTCCATCCGATACATGTGGCCAAGCCAGCGGAGGCAGCGTTGCCTGAGCAGGGTCACCAGGCTCACATACTTGGCACGTGAGAGGACCTCTCTATTGGGGACTCGGTAAAAAAATGCATTTTAATCAGTGATTCTCGATTCCACTGGTACAGAAATAGTAAATACCACACATGTTTGAATGGGAGGTCAGTGCATCATGCAATCTTTACACTGACACAAAAGAGGTAATATGCCTTTGACTTTTATTGTACTGTCATACCATAATTATTTTCCAAATAGCTGCTGCTCTCTCGTTTAAAGGTTCACACCCACCCTCTTGAAATCTCCCTCCTTTCTTTGAAATGTCAGTAAGAGGGTTTGAATTCCAGTCTTTCTGATTGACAGTCCCAACAGATGCATTGAATGTAACTAAAAAGGTTCCTTTATCATTACTATTATATTATTATTATACAATTAATGTGCTATTATGTTTCTTATAGTTTCATCCTGACAAACTGCACAATAATCACTAGTGGGCAACATCTTGGACTGTTGGTGACCACAATTACCCCCTCCCTGCCCCATCACTCATTCCCCTTTCTGTCCACCTTTCTCCCCATTCCACCCTCCTCCTTCTTCACTCCATCTCCCCTGTCCCCACTCCTCTCTCCCCATCAATCCCCGTCACTTTCTCTATCCCCTCCATCTCTCCCTCCTCTCCCTCCCTCCCAACTCAGCCACCCTCCCTCCCTCCTTCCCCCTCCCTCCCTCCCTCCCTCCCACCATCCATCCCTTCCTCCTCTCTTCCTCCCTCTCCGCAACCACCCTCCGCCCCACCATTACCCCTTCCCTCCCTCCCTCCCTCCCTCCCTCCCTCTCTCTCTCTCCAACCACATTTATTTCCACGTCACAATGACAACCAGCGATCTACCCGGAGTCTGTCCTATCCCCTCCCAGCTGACCCTCCAGCATCACTACCTATTTCTCTTCCTGTTCCTGCCACCTCGGTACAACCACCTGTCCTGTAAACCTGCCTCTTGCCGACCCTCCCCAGTAACGCCATCCGTCGCGCCAGTAATCTCGCAGCGCAGTCTGCGTAAGTGCCACGAAAGGTTATGGCAGGCTTATGACGGCGAATAGGACATATAATGTCGTCTCAAGGGTCGATCTCAGGCCCCGCCTCGGCTGCGATGAGGACAACTTCCTTCCAAGGGAGGAAGCAATGAAACCTTACCTTTTCATCTTCCATTGATCCCTCTACAAAAGTGTCCTTTGATGAGAAAATTGTCTGGTGTTTCTCGGTCCCTTACCTTCCCGGATGGTTTGAGTGTTTGGTCAGACATGGTTTACAAACCTGTGGGTGATTTGTTATCCAGTCTGGTAGTGCCTTTTAAGAATAGAGAAAGGGCAATGTGATGCTGGCAGAAGAACTGAACAATGGCACAGAAGAACTAGAGAAAGAGACATGGCATCAATGAAGGAACAGCATAGGCTAGGTATCAGAATGTACTAATTCCACGGCAGTCGATAAATAAATGTGAAAATTGTCAGTTGATTGTGAAATGCTAGCAGATTGTACAAGTTTACAAGCAAAATTGACAAATATATAAGGAGGAGTAATCCTCGGATTTTCGATAAGCCATAGGCTTTCCATACTTGACCTCTGGGTTTTTGCTTTTGATGGCAATGTTTTTCAGCAAAATCCCTTTTTATGCATGCCATATGATGACATAAAAAGATATTTTATGATGATCGTTTACAACCATCAAACAAAAATCAGAATACTATTATAGAATATATTTTAAATGGCAATGCCATGAAGACATAGCTCTAATAATGTAGTCTTAGTATTTTAAATATCTTACGAAACCGCAAAAAATAATCTTTTCTTTCCATAGATATCTTATGCAATTGCAATAAAAAAAAAATTTCCCAAACAGCATCCACAACCACTACAGAATACAGTAATATTTATACTGATCATTAACACCCACAGAACCTACAAATCAAGCAGGCTCTATTACAAGGATACAAAATGAACTTAACCTCATCTAAGCGTTTCACACCTACATATCACCTATCGATGGTGACAAGTCTAAAAACTAATTTGTAGGTGCAGGGGTGTCACTTGTCATCTATTCCAGTCAGGCGTAGAATTTAATATGACGGTGATACATCAAAATGCTCGAGATGGCTACGGTCAACAATAAGGTGCAAGACTTAATGGGAATCAGAAAGAAAGTAACTGGAAAAAGTGAGAGACAAACAACAAGTAAAACAACGGAAGAAAGAGAGAAATACATTCCATGTGAAGAAATAAAGTAAGAGAGATCAAATAATACATTGTCTACAAAAGTAACATAGCAGAAAAGGGGTTACAACATCGGGGTATCTACTGAGAGAAACAATGCTCGAAACCCCAATGATGCCTTGTTGAGCAATTGTGTTCACTTAACGTTGCGTTAGTTCATTCAGCTGTATGAATGATCACCTGGCAATGGATACATGTAAACGGATAGCCATTGTGTAGAATTAGCAAAGTGGCTTAATGCTTCCCACAGAAGTCGAGTTGGTCTTGGAATAAGCAGGTTTGCCAGGGAGTGAAGTGTAAAGTGTTTTTAGTAATCCTAAAGACTTGACACTGCGGTGTATGAGAAATTATCTTAAGCTTTTAATGGAAAAAACATTATCATCCTATACTACTGTTGACTACTTATCATAGACATGAATAGAACGTGTTGGTCTAAATGGAAATGATTACTGATAGAGCACTGTTCTACTACTTGTCTTATGGTTCATATCTGTTAACATCTGTGATTCCGATCTAACTACCAATTGATACCATCAAATAATATCCAAGGTTACTTCTGAATTGCATGTTTTGAGTTTTAAAATCAACCAATCAGTTAGTAATATTATGAGAAACAAACGAAAATCATCATCATTACAACAGTGCTGACCTTGCAGAGTCTAAAACTGTGTTAAGACAGTGCCAACTTGATATGGGAAAATATGATGGATAAACATTCCACGCAACACAGGCAACTGGGAGAGAATGGGCACACGCTGTGTGGGTGTGCTGATAATCTATCCCCTCCTCAGAAATAATTGCCATTGTCAAAAAGGTGAAGCTATCTGCTCCCAATGATGACACGTTAAAGTGTTTGTACCTTCACTCCTGGCCCCTGACACAGGTATCTGGCCCGCGGCCGTGTTACACACATAACACAGATGACATTGTGTGTTAGACGGGCCTCTTGACTGTATGAGTGTATCAGAAACAGCAGGGAGCATGTCGCGACATACTGGCCACGCTCGTGGTGAACTTCCTACAATGGGCCTAACAAATATTGCGGCTGTGTTCCACGGCCGGTCTGGATATGATTATCAAGAAAACATGCTCCCGTAATAAGAACAATATTTATCACAATGTCATGCCACAAACCAGGAGGTCAAACAGACAGCTCACATCTCTCCTGTTCGTTGTGTACGTGGCATTGTAAGTAAGTGTTCTGTCGGTTCTGTTTATCTTATTCCATCAATGTGGTGGCACACAAGTATTCTAAAAGTTTTGTTACAATTATTCTTTAAATGTTGTTATAATTATTTCCACAATTGTGTTACAAGTATTCTGTCCATTCTGGTACTAGTTTGTTATCGTTATATCATACAAATTTTGTTACAATTATCCAATCAACTGTGTAATAACTATTACTATTCTTATTCCATCAGTTGTGTAATAATTATTCCACCAATTATTTTACAATGATTTTTATCAATTGTATAATGATTATTTTGTTAGTAAAAATAAAATAGTGAAGTTAGTCCATTGTTGAGAACTATATACACACTAAGAAATGATGAATGACAGTAAATGATCATGGATTGTTCAAAGTTGGCAATTTCTTTTGGTTAGGTTAAGTGTTAGGGTTATTTGCTTGTAGGGTTAGATGTTAGTAGGGTTAGTTGCTAGTAGGGTTAGATGTTAGTAGGGTTAGGTGCTAGTAGGGTTAGATGTTAGTAGGGTTAGTTGCTAGTAGGGTTAGATGTTAGTAGGTTAGGTGCTAGTAGGGTTAGATGTTAGTAGGGTTAGTGCTAGTAGGGTTAGATGTTAGTAGGGTTAGGTGCTAGTAGGGTTAGATGTTAGTAGGGTTAGTTGCTAGTGTTAGTAGTAGGTTAGGTGCTAGTAGGGTTAGATGTTAGTAGGGTTAGTTGCTAGTAGGGTTAGTATGTGTAGTAGTAGGTTAGGTTGCTAGTAGGGTTAGATGTTAGTAGGGTTAGGTGCTAGTAGGGTTAGATGTTAGTAGGGTTAGTTGCTAGTAGGGTTAGATGTTAGTAGGTTAGGTGCTAGTAGGGTTAGATGTTAGTAGGGTTAGTTGCTAGTAGGGTTAGATGTTAGTAGGGTTAGGTGCTAGTAGGGTTAGATGTTAGTAGTTAGGTGTTAGTAGGGTTAGTTGCTAGTAGGGTTAGATGTTAGTAGGTTAGGTGCTAGTAGGGTTAGATGTTAGTAGGGTTAGGTGCTAGTAGGGTTAGATGTTAGTAGGTTAGGTGCTAGTAGGGTTAGATGTTAGTAGGGTTAGTTGCTAGTAGGGTTAGATGTTAGTAGGTTAGGTGCTAGTAGGGTTAGATGTTAGTAGGGTTAGTTGCTAGTAGGGTTAGATGTTAGTATAGGTGCTAGTAGTTAGATGTTAGTAGGGTTAGTTGCTAGTAGGGTTAGATGTTAGTAGGGTTAGGTGCTAGTAGGGTTAGATGTTAGTAGGGTTAGTTGCTAGTAGGGGTAGGGTTAGATGTTAGTAGGGTTAGGTGCTAGTAGGGTTAGATGTTAGTAGGGTTAGTTGCTAGTAGGGGTAGGGTTAGATGTTAGTAGGGTTAGGTGCTAGTAGGGTTAGATGTTAGTAGGGTTAGTTGCTAGTAGGGTAAGATGTTAGTAGGGTTAGGTACTAGTAGGGTTAGATGTTAGTAGGGTTAGTTGCTAGTAGGGTTAGATGTTAGTAGGGTTAGTTGCTAGTAGGGTTAGATGTTAGTAGGTTAGGTGCTAGTATGTGTTAGTATAGCTAGGTGTTAGTAGTTTTAGGTGCTATAGTAGGGTTACATTTTATTTGGGTTATGTGCATGGTTTGGTGATTATTACTAACTGCTCGGACCTTAAACCTGGGTCTGATGATGTTGGTAGCATAACATGGTATATAATTCTAACCAAAAAAGGAACATACCATCTGATCATGATAAAGACATGTGTTTTTGATGTGACCATTTAATTGTTGTCGATATTCAAAGAATATTTACTTTCAGGCCCACTGAATCTGCCAATGATGCAGCGGCCATCTTTTCTGACTGGCATCAAAACAGCCAGGTGGACACGCGGTTGATGTATTTAAATGTTTCCATTCTATTTCAAAAGGTCGTGAGTTAAAATGAACAATTACCTGTGCGAAAAACTATGCCAGCAACAACTGTGCAGGGTATTGCAAATTTTTTATTTTCACCTAAAGCACAATGCTCTCTGTGGGGACACCTTTAAAGGTCACCTTGTCAACATGCGCTTTCAGCTTTCTGGCATGTAAGTTTATCTATGCAGGCATGAGGGAGAAAAAGTATAAAGTGACTGAAAACTTTGCTCTAGAGCCTCATTGATCACTTAGACAAACCGACAGTTAGATCTGTCTTGTTGTTTTCCCGTAGTTGCAGCTGTAGAAGCAAGCAGTTGGAACAGGCAATATTAATGCCATTGATAGTGAAGGAGAAATGACAGCATCATCCAGGCCAGAGTGCAAAGTTCCCACACAGGCTTGACAATATTGTGCATTTGTATATATACATGTCTTTCAATTGTGTGTAGCTTGGCTTGTATAGTAGTTTAATAATGCATGCTCCCTATAGTGCCTAGGATAACCACTGCTACCGGCCTATTTGAATGATGTCAGCCTGTTCACTAGATACAATCAAGCTTTGTTCTAACAATTTGGACTAATATGTTACAATGACAAAGTGAATACAAATAGTAAGGTGCACGATGTCTCAGTAAATATTTCGGATTAAACAGTTATTGAACCAGGTACAGGCTGTACCCAGAATTATTCTATACTGTGATGCTAAGGTGCCAGTTTGTGAATAACTGGTGTCATCATTGCAGCAGGCCAGTAAAAGGTGTTATCATAATGCCTGAAGGGGGTATGCATTATTATATATATATATATATAAACACAGATTACAGCCAATCCGTAGAATGGTATTTCCATGAAGTCTCCCGCTAGTGCAGTTTCTAGACGCCAGGTTGAAGGTTGAAGAAAGGAAGGAGTTTTCATGAAAAAGCAAAGGATTCAGAATGTACATACCCAGTATGTGTATCCTGAAATGATCCTTTTTCAATCTCATGATCAGCTGCCAGATTTTGTAGTCTGAAGCAAATATAGAGTCACAACATCCGGTGGAGCAAACATGAACATCTAACAGTCAGTCCCCAGTCACAACATCTGGTAGAGTCAGTCCCCAGTCACAACATCTGGTAGAGTCAGTCCCCAGTCACAACATCTGGTAGAGTCAGTCCCCGGTCCCAGCATCTGGTAGAGTCAGTCCCCAGTCACAACATCTGGTAGAGTCAGTCCCCAGTCACAACATCTGGTAGAGTCAGTCCCCAGTCCCAGCATCTGGTAGAGTCAGCCCCCAGTCACAACATCTGGTAGAGTCAGTCCCCGGTCCCAGCATCTGGTAGAGTCAGTCCCCAGTCACAACATCTGGTAGAGTCAGTCCCCAGTCACAACATCTGGTAGAGTCAGTCCCCAGTCCCAGCATCTGGTAGAGTCAGTCCCCAGTCACAACATCTGGTAGAGTCAGTCCCCGGTCCCAGCATCTGGTAGAGTCAGTCCCCGGTCCCAGCATCTGGTAGAGTCAGTCCCCGGTCACAACATCTGGTAGAGTCAGTCCCTGGTCACAACATCTGGTAGAGTCAGTCCCCGGTCACAACATCTGGTAGAGTCAGTCCCCGGTCCCAGCATCTAGTATAGTCAGTTCCTATTTGCAACAGTCAGTCCACTGTCACATCATAATCAGTCCCCAGTTAAAACATAATCACTCCCCAGTCACAACATCTGGTAAAGTCAGTCCCCGGTCCCAGCATCTGGTAGAGTCAGTCCCCAGTCCCAACATCTAGTGTAGTCAGTTCCTATTTGCAACAGTCAGTCCACAGTCACATCATAATCAGTCCCCAGGTAAAACATAATCACTCCCCAGTCACAACATCTAGTACAGTCAGTCCCCAGTCACAACATATAATATAGTCAGTCCCTATTTGCAAGAGAGCCAGTCCACAGTCACAACATAATCAGTCCTCAGTTACAACATAATCAGTCCTCAGTTAAAACATAATCAGTCCTCAGTTACAACATCTAGTACAGTCAGTCCCCAGTCACAAATTCTAGTGTAGAGTCAGTATCCAGTCACAACATCTAGTAGTCAGTTCCCAGTCACAAAATCTAGTAATAGTAGAGTCAGTTCCCAGTCACAACATCTAGTAGAGTCAGTTCCCTGTCACAACTTCTAGTAGAGTCAGTTCCCAGCCACAACATATAGTAGAATCAGTTCCCAGTCACAACATCTAATATAGTCAGTTCCCAGACACAACATCTAGTAGAGTCAGTCCCCAGTCACAACATTTCGTAGAATCAGTCTCGAGTCATAACATCTGGTAGTCAGTCCTCAGTCACAACATCTAGTGTAGAATCAGTCCCCAGTCACAACATCTACTGTAAAGTCAGTCCCTAGTCTCAACATCTGGTAGAGTCAGTTCCCAGTCACAAAATCTAGTATAGAGTCAGTCCCTAGTCTCAACATCTGGTAGAGTCAGTTCCCAGTCACAAAATCTAGTATAGAGTCAGTCCCCAGTCACAACATCTGGGAGATTCAGTCCCCAGTCACAACATTGAGTGTAGTCATTCTCAAGTCATAAGATTTGGTAGTCAGTCACAACATCTAGTGTAGAATCAGTCCCCAGTCACAACATCTAGTGTCGAGTCAATCCCCATTCACAACATCTGGTAGAGTCAGTTCCCAGTCACAAATTCTTGTGTAGAGTCAGTCTCCAGTCACAACATCAAGCGTAAAGTCAGTATCCCAGTGACATAAAAGTAAAGTCAGTCCTCAGTCACAACATCACATGCAGAGTCAGTCACAATAAGATCACAATTAACAAGGGAAGCCATTAACACAGCCCCTGGAGCACATTAACACATTCAACAGGTCAACACTAGGCTGTTTCTTACATTGTTGAATGCCAACATTTTAACAAATGTCTCAGCGGAGGTAATTTTCCAGCTAAATAAAAGCACACAGTTTAGTAGAGCTTAGAATACATAAGGAATCGATGGTATTCACGCAACGTGCAGACACGATGTGACTCTTACACGCAAGCCACATATTCAGCCACTGCAGCAATCAGGTGACTGGTAATGTATGGCCTGTATCCACACAGGACCAAGTTGTTTTCTCTCAAGAACTTTAAATTTGAAGCCATACACTTGAGACGGATTCTCAGGGCCAGTTTCATGAAGCGTACTTCATCAAACACTGTGTAACTACCCGGTAACATAAACTATCTACATTTAACGGTGAACACTGACATGTCGACAATCAGAACTTGTAAGCACAAAACATGAAGACTTTGACAAACAAAATCATCCATACAAGTACTTTCACATGAGTATCAGTACAGTTAAAAAGGCTTCATAAACTGGCCCCTGGAGTCAATTGCTTGGGGTGGTGTCCACATAAACATGCACACTAAACATCCACCGCCATCCTTGAAGTATTTAAACCTTATAAGGTAAGGACCCTTCAAAGGGGGATCTTCGAAATGACATCTATGCTGAGGAGTATCTTAAATGTAATTTTCCTAGAAGAGTATCTTAGTTATCGGGCCTTTAAGGAATCCCCTAATTAAGAAAACCACTCTTGCACTGTTTAGCATTTTGGGAAATTGTTATATGCTATTTTGTGTTTTTAATTTCTTGAAATATATCTTGTATTCTAGATGACCAACTTTTTGAAAATCGAAAGAGTGGACATTTACCGCTAGGCTTGCACCAAAAGACAGGTCAGGGGCCCATGCGCAAGTACAAGTACGTTAGACGTACATTTAAGTTATTCAACACAATCGTAGAAGACATGCAGGGCATTTCAGACTTTTGTCACATTGCTAACTGAGTATTTGTATATACAAGATCTAGCAACAACTGGCTGGATTTGGGCCAAATGTATGGAAATATGGATGCAGAAACCCACAAACTAGCCTCTTTGAACTCTGTACACTTCAAAGTTCCTTTAACCGGTGAAAACAACCGCAGATTATTAAAAGAATTGTCAAAAATTAATGGTTCTATTCAGTTTTAAATCATCATGTTCATACAAGTTGCACCCTTGTGGAACTAGACTCAGTCTTCCAGTTATGACAGTATACGAGTTTGTGTGAACAAACGAGATAACACAAACATGTGGTCGCTTCAACTTTGAGTTAATGAAGTTGTACTGTTTTTGTGGATTGTTAGCCACCATTGTCCGAGTCTGTGTCCCCATAAGGCTTGTACTTAGACCGGTTCAGTCTTTCAACCAGTAGCGAGATCACTGCAGTGGTTATGAGCTGTCTCTTGCTTCCCGTAATGTAATGCCACCTTGACTCTTTCATCACCAGCCATCATCCTCTCTAATCATGGGTGAACAATGTTAAACTACCCCTGTTAAATTGCCAACTCAAAGGTACGGAAGTTCACTGAATCAGGTTAACTGTACTTTGTCCCATTTGCTGTCTTTATTGGTCTTCACTGTGAGAACCAGGCATGTGTGTCCAACGTCAAATAGCAATTCCAGGCACTTGCAGTTATCCCTGTCTGTCTCTGTTATAGCTGGTGTTTACTATTTGAATGTTCGTATACAATCTGAACATTTTGCGGGAGAAATATTAAAATTGCGAACAACGCTTCTTGCTTATAGAATCCAATTTGGCGAGATGTATGTCTTAAAGATATTTATTCTAGTAAATATGAAATATGAACATCATATTAATAAAAGAGGGACAGACAATGTCGGTTTAGTTCTAATCTACCTGGCAGACGAGGCAAGTGTGGCGCAAATTTAACTTTCTATTGTTATAATGCATGCACATTTTGCCCTGACAAGGCACCCTGACAATATAAACACCCTGCACTGATTATCTATACATCTGTTTATGCTGATCACATAATATCTATTATGTAAATGATTTTAAATTTTCTTAAAACTATTTTTGTCACATTATTCCCATTACAATATTGAGTTACCAGATGGTACAGTAGTTTCTTTACATTTAACATTGTTTTCTTTATCTTATCTCCATTAAAAAAAATCATGTTTTATTAATATTTATAAATTATTTTCTTTACATTGTTGTTTACATTATTTTCTCAACATTATTTTCTTTACAAGAATACTTAGATCCCATGCAAGCAATATTATATGTCTTGATGCAAATATTACTGACTGTACTAAAAAATTATATATGCATATATAAATATAATTATATATAACCAGATCTTGACTGCTACACTGAGTGAGTCCCCCCAGACCTTAAGGCGTAGAAGCTACAACAGTTTGTATAATAAAACCGGCTTCCTTGCTCTCAAACAGCTCCAGTCCTTGGCTTCAACTTCACGGTTATTCAGAAAAAAGCTTCGTTTGTTGTGCGCAGTCGTTACTCAACTGTCAGTGTACTGTACTTCATAATCATTATCTGTCTTCCTTGCACTGATCCACAGCTAAGATTACACTGCAATTATGCATTGTTGCAGATAACGAACAAAACATGCTACAACAATCGCATTAGTTAGGCACCGAAATCACTCAATCTGTCAATCACTGTGCTGGCTTTCGAAACCAGGGTAATTTTGCTCACTCCACTTTGCCCCACACAGTTCACTCAATTATGAATATCAGGATTTACCTGGGTGCTGCTCAATACTGGGGTCATACCCCCGGGGGCATGTAAATCTCTTCTGTTGGCACCAGAGAATTTGGCATTTACCATTGACTCTACACAGTTATATATATAATTATATATATGATTTAACTTGACTTAGTCCACCTTTGGCGGGGGAAAACACTCACCTTTTTAGCACTTTGATTTCATTTTCGAGTGACTCTTCCTTTCCCCGAATGCCTCGTTTATCTATGCATTTGACAGCGACAAACGTTCCTTTCTCGAGCTTGTCCTCTGCCAATAACACCTCCGAGAATGCACCCCTGGTGGCAGAGAAGGAACTACATGAACGGTGGTGTTAAAACAGGGCTGATGGACAACAAGGAAAGGGAATGGGAGAGAAGGTGTCTTATAAGAGAGGTGTCATACGAGAGAGGTTTCATATGACATAGGTCTCAACCGAGAGGTTTCATAAGAGTGAGGTGTCATATGAAAGAGGTGTCATATGAGAGAGGTGTCATACAAAAGTTGTCAGATGTCATAAATTATTTTGTCATAAATTATTTATTTGTATGAGAGAGGTGTCGTACACGAGAGGTGTAGCATGAGAGGTGTAGTAATACAGGGGTGTCCTGTGAAAGAAGTGTTGTATGAGAGTGGGGTCATATGACAGAGTCATATGAGAGGTGTCACATGAGAGAAGTGTCATACAAGAGATGTCTGATATGATAGATATGTCATGTAAGCGATGTGTAATAGGAGAGGAGAGAGGTGTCATGACAAGTGTCACACAGAAATGTGATTAACCAGCTAAAAAAACTGTAATGAATGAATGTGTTAAAAACTGAAATGTTGGGTGTAACTAGTCAGCAACATAACGAGGCAACAAGATTGATTAATGTTCCCACGGAAAGCAAAACACCCAGATGGTAAGTGGGCAAGACAGTCAAACTACTTATATTTAGCCTGCGCGTCCGAGATATTTGTCAATTTGGTTTTTAAACATATTCTGCTGCTATAATTTACACCGATTTGTAATAACTTTTTACAATGATAACATGTAAGCGTAATGTAATCCCAACACATTAATGGGAAGCCAGACTTCTAACATGTTTACTGTCTACACACATGCATATGTGCAAATACATATGCATGTGATCATATAATATCATGACAGTCTACTGTTTGAAAACTTCATATCAACTGGATAAACCACGAAAGAGAAAATACGGATAGATTAACAGCCAGGCAACAAACACAAAACCAGTGCAGACAGCAGATTAAACAGCCAACCATTAATTTAATCCAACCCGATCCACACTGGTTCACTGCGGTGGAAATAAAAGCAGTGGCTATCATCTTCTCAATAAATGCGCAACGGAGAAACAGATGCAACGGTCGCACGACACTTGCAAAATGATCCAACAACAAAGGAACGACACAATGATCTTTAATCTCGGTTGATCCAGCAACACAGAAATAAATACCGTCCGGCCGTTGACAAGCGTTCCATCTCAGGTTCTAGCGCCGATCAATTATTAAGACCCGCCGGCAAAACAAAGCTAATTTCGCTGTTTTGTTTCTGCATGTACGGAAAACTCATCATTAGAAGCCGTTTGGTTTCCTAACAATGAGTGCAACATTTGTGTTTGTCTTTAGACTTTAAAGTAATTGAGAAGATGTGCATGATTCAGAAGAAGATTTTCTTTAAAAAGGAAAATGTTAACAACTATTTATATAATATTGTATAAGGGATTTCTGCATGAAATAAAATGTGAACTGTGAAATGTTGTACCTGTGAAATTTAACCAGTTCTCCTTTTGGAGTAATGCAATGTATAATAAAAAATTAATGAAAACAACAAGGCTATATAATATATGAACATGCTTAAGACAACCTTTTCCACCAAACTTGGCTGCCACAAGTCATTTGTACATCGTCACAAAACTAGTGATGTTAACATTGCCATTAAGTTGATGTGAATATTGCCACAAAACTGTGGGTTGTCATCAGTGATGTGAAGTGTCACAAAACTGTGGGCTGTCACCAGTGATGTGTATTCAAAGTGCCTGAAGCTGGCAATCTTCAATATGTCGCATCCTTTCATTTCAACCTGATGACTTAGACACCTCAAAGCCGAGAGGCCGCTGGAAAAAAAGACACAGTTACACGCACAAGACAGGAATCGATGGGGTGAGATCTGAGGACTGCACCGTTGCTGGTTTCACCAGGAATCCACTGATGAAACGTGGTTTTTATGAGACTGCACTTATAGGCCGGCAGTCGTCCAGTAATAATGTGTCACACATTACTGCCAGCATATGGCATGCCTAGATCCCAAAGTCAGGCACCGCAGCAAGTTGTGTAACTCTCATTGACTAACAAACCATTTTGTAGGTGAAGTCAACTCTAAAAGGTATAAAGATATGTATGCATATGTGCACACGCACATGTGCATGCATGCACAAGCATATATCTAAACAATTTATGTAAACACATGCATGCACACATGCACACACACTCACACACACACACAAACCACACACACACACACACACACACACACACACACACACACACACCCACACAAATGTGCACATATCGTATGTATACATATACTGGTTATATATATATATATATAATTATACCAGTTATATATTATTATTATTACTAGCATTTCTATACCGCCATATCTCCGGGACCAGCCCATTCATACACACATTATAAAACGTACATGGAAACAAATATATGTATAAAGATGCCGGTAAATATAATAATTATTAAGATTTACAAGATTGTATATATATATATATATAATGTGATTGTATATATATATATATATATAATATGATAATATATATATTTACCAGTTATACATATATACCGGTTATACATATATATACACTGGTTATATATATATATACACCAGTTATATATATATACATACTGGTTTTATATATATATATATATTAATGCTTACACATGAAACAGACACTGGCACGCATGCATGCATACCCATATATGCACACAAATACACCTACACATATGCTCGCATGTACACCTGCACAAACACACACATGTATGCATGCACACATGCGTACACACACACACGCGTACACACACACGCATACACACACACACACGTGTACATACACACGCGTTCACACACACACACACACACACGTACACACACATACGCGTACACACACATACGCGTACACACACACACGCATACACACACGCGCGTACACACACACACACACGCTCGCGCACACATAGAAGCTAGCCAACTGTACCAACAAACATACCACACAGTTCTGTACAAACACTGGCCACTTTTTAGTTGCATCCTAAACATAGCTTAAGTCATACTGCTCCACTGGGTCACAACCTGCTGCACAACTGATATTTTAGGAATGAGATCCCCTCACATGATTGACAGCTGCAACAACCCGCAACAACTAGCAGGCGGGGATGCAAAAATGTACACAGCTGTGGAGCCAGCATGTCGGATTGACCAATTCACTACTCCTGGTGAAAGAAGGATTATCAGATAATCTTCTTTCCTCACTCACAGAATAGTGGATTAAACAAACAACATCTAATACAGGTTATCATAGTCACAAAGTAACATATGGCGACTGATTCAAAGTTCTACCGACTGGTCAGAAAAACTCTGAATTAAAAAAGTTGTGGAATATGTTTTGTATCGCCGCAGTTGGCTAGCGTTCGGTTATGCGTAAAGTCAATGAGATGCCGCAATACTGTATTCATTTGTTGATTTCGGAACTGAAAAATACTTCTGCCAGTGTTTCTAAAGGTTGCTTGCATGCAATGATTGCGTTGTAATGTCAATAAAAACTACTTCCATCATTATCTTAATTGCATATGTCTGACTATGACATTATAACTGTCCTTGTATTGAATTCAGCTTACTGCATGTAGGTGTCATAATTGAACCACCACCCTACCACCTAAAACATTATGTCTGACATGAGACAATGCGTATATTTCCAACCATCATTCCTTTACCAAAGCATACCAGGTAGTCGTGATGCAATACGCATGCAATAGTGTACTGAATGAACATGGTAAGGAGACAGGCCGTACTCGCCTGACCCCAGAGCAATGATAGAAGGAGAAACTGCTTATTCACGACAATTAATGTACGCTGGCTTACCCCCAACCATGCAGCAACAAAGCACTTGTTCACACTGGAACCTCATCTGGTGAAATGACGACCACTGAGTTCTCTCAGGTAGGAGAAAGATCCGCCAGAAAAGCATGGCATACCAAAAACATGTTAAGTAAATAGCTATTGTTGTATGTACTGAAATACGTTGCCAATTTGTAGATCAGAGCATCCCAGGAAGCAAGCGAACACAGAAAGAAGCGACTGCATCTCGATGTCTGGGAGGAGACATGCCTACAATGCCCAGCAATTAGCGTATTAATATAGTTAGTATTAATATAGTTAATATTTGCGACACTACAACAAAACGAGGTAACTAGGCCTGGAGGGCACTGTGCTGGGGTAACTAGGCCTGGGTGACTGGGCTGGGGTAACTAAGCCTCGATGGGACTGTGATGGGGTAACTAGGCCTGGAGGAGACTGTGATGGGATAAGTAGGCCTGGAGCGGACTGTGATGGGATAAGTAGGCTTGGAGGGGACTGTGATGGGATAAGTAGGCCTGGAGGGGAATGTGATGGGATAAGTAGGCCTGGAGGGGACTGTGATGGGATAAGTAGGCCTGGAGGGGACTGTGATGGGATAAGTAGGCCTGGAGCGGACTGTGATGGGATAAGTAGGCTTGGAGGGGACTGTGATGGGATAAGTAGGCTTGGAGGGGACTGTGATGGGATAAGCAGGCCTGGAGGGGACTGTGATGGGATAAGCAGGCCTGGAGTGGACTGTGATGGGATAAGTAGGCTTGGAGGGGACTGTGATGGGATAAATAGGTCTGGAGGGGACTGTGATTGGGTAACTAGGCCTTGAGTGGACTGTGGTGGGATAAGTAGGCCTGGAGGGGACTGTGATGGGATAAGTAGGCCTGGAGCGGACTGTGATGGGATAAGTAGGCTTGGCGGGGACTGTGATGGGATAAGTAGGCCAGGAGCGGACTGTGATGGGATAAGTAGGCCTGGAGCGGACTGTGATGGGATAAGTAGGCTTGGAGGGGACTGTGATGGGATAAGTAGGCCTGGAGGGGACTGTGATGGGATAAGTAGGCCTGGAGTGGACTGTGATGGGATAAGTAGGCCTGGAGGGGACTGTGATGGGATAAGTAGGCCTGGAGCAGACTGTGATGGGATAAGTAGGCTTGGAGGGGACTGTGATGGGATAAATAGGCCTGGAGGGGACTGTGATTGGGTAACTAGGCCTTGAGTGGACTGTGGTGGGGTAACTGGACTTGGAGGGGACTGTGATGGGATAAGTAGGCCTGGAGCGGACTGTGATGGGATAAGTAGGCTTGGAGGGGACTGTGATGGGATAAGTAGGCCTGGAGGGGACTGTGATGGGATAAGTAGGCCTGGAGTGGACTGTGATGGGATAAGTAGGCCTGGAGGGAACTGTGATGGGATAAGTAGGCCTGGAGCAGACTGTGATGGGATAAGTAGGCCTGGAGGAGACTGTGATGGGATAAGTAGGCCTATAGGGGACTGTGATGGGATAAGTAGGCCTGGAGGAGACTGTGATGGGATAAGTAGGCTTGGAGGGGACTGTGATGGGATAAATAGGCCTGGAGGGGACTGTGATTGGGTAACTAGGCCTTGAGTGGACTGTGGTTTGGTAACTGGGCTTGGAGGGGACTGTGATGGGATAAGTAGGCCTGGAGGAGACTGTAATGGGATAAGTAGGCCTGGAGGGGACTGTGATGGGATAAGTAGGCCTGGAGGGGACTGTGATGGGATAAGTAGGCCTGGAGGAGACGGTGATGGGATAAGTAGGCCTGGCGGAGACTGTGATGGGATAAGTAGGCTTGGAAGGGACTGTGATTGGGATAAGTAGGCCTGGAGGAGACTGTGATGGAATAAGTAGGCCTGGAGGGGACTGTGATGGGATAAGTAGGCCTGGAGGGGACTGTGATGGATAACTAGGCCTTGATGGAACTGTGATGGGTTAACTAGGCCTTGAGGGGAGTGTGATGGGATAATTAGGCCTGGAGGGCACTGTGATTGGGTAAGTAGGCCTTGAGGGAACTGTGATGGGGTAACTAGGCCTGGAGGAGACTGTGCTGGGATAACTAGGCTTTGAGGGGACTGTGGTGGGATAACTAGACCTGGAGGACACTGTGATTGGGTAACTAGGCCTTGAAGGGACTGTGATGGGGTAATTAGGCCTTGAGGGGACTGCAATGAGGTAACTAGGCCTTGATTGGACTGTGATGGGGTAACTAGGCCTGGAGGGGACTCACCATTTTCCACAGCATCATACACGGCCACATATCACATTCACCCTCCGAATCAAAGCAGCGCAATCCATCCCTGGATGAATAATTGTTATGGACAATCCTCCGTATTATATATCGATACATGTATATCAATGTGGAGCCGCTGTTCTTGGGGAAGCCACACACTCGTTTACGAACCACTGCGGGAGAGAGGGAGCACACGTGAGACGGGGATGAGGTTACCACGAGGCCCACATCTCCGTCTCCCATCTAACATCTCCCTGGGCACCCCACACATCTCCTGATGTTGAAACCGAGACGCCCAGCGGATGATGCAACGATGGAATGGCCAGCAGCAGAGCAACACCAAGAAAGACAGAGCAGCAATTGATTTCACATCAATGTTTTGTTTTTCCGCAAGTGCGCGATCAATGCGGAACAAACAGTATTCTGTTTCGTGTGCCAGATCCACCGCTGGATGTGCTGCGTTTACTGCAGTATGCCATTTGGGATGCTACAAAAACATCTAGCAATGATCTGCAGAAGGAAGACACAAGTACTGAGTGAGAGGAGAGCTGTGAGTCTGTGGGAAAGAAGACACGAGTACTGAGTGAGTGGAGAGCTGTGAGTCTGTGGGAAAGAAGACATGAGTACTGAGTGAGAGGAGAACTGTGAGCCTGTGGGAAAGAAGACACGAGTACTGAGTGAGAGGAGAACTGTGAGTCTGTGGGAAAGAAGACACGAGTACTGAGCGAGAGGAGAACTGTGAGTCTGTGGGAAAGAAGACACGAGTACTGAGTGAGAGGAGAACTGTGAGTCTGTGGGAAAGAAGACACAAGTACTGAGTGATAATCTTTGTACATATACTCTTTGTACACTCTCTGTTCACTCAATCTGTGTATACTCTCTGTAGCCTCCCTACGTATGCTTTCTAACTCCCTGTTACTCTGCACAGTCTCTGTACCCTCTCTGTACACTCTATAATTCACTGTATACTCTCTGTACACTACATGCCTTCAATGGCTTGCCGGTGACAACCTGCGGCTCCCCTCTAATCTCCCACCTCACTTTAACCTTTATACACATGGCAAATCGACAAACACATCCCAGGAATGCAACCAATTGCCAGCACCTCTCTTTTTCCCTTCCCTTTAACCTTAGAACATAAATCAACAGAGCCCACCCAGCTTCTTCCCTAGCAAACTGGCTGCTCCTGGGGACTAACAGATCCTCCCTGGATGCACAAAGTGCCAAAGGAGCAGTTGCCCCTAATGTATCAGCCAACAGCCGTATGTAAAGTTGGTAAATGCACAAGGAAGCTTGCTACAATATCAACACATGCTAACTGGCTCATCTGGCTTCGAATCATTTGTCATGGTGATTGATGAGGAGACTGGACTGTAGATTTCTGGGGTTACTACAAATGCTGGGTAACCCTAAGGGGGCTCCATGGCGTGTCACTGTTGGGGGTCGAGAGGTCAGAGTAAGCATTACACCCTGTTACATAGAAGTGTATCTAGCACTGGTAAATACTACATATTATATATATATATACATATATATATATTACACATCCGTATATAATAAATATCTAATCTTTTAAATGTTTACATACACATTAAATTTCAAGTTTTTCAGGCCTGAGTCTGTGATTCCGGGGCAGCTGAGTCACAACAAATTTTAGTTATAGTCATGCATAACTAGATAATTATGATGCGGATAATAATTTTGAATTTTCAGTTATGATCAGCATTGAGCACTGTCTTTCTAAACGAGATCTATGCTATTGCAAAGCATTTTCCATGATTTTGTGCATATGTAATATGTAGACAATCCCCTTATCTCCAGCCGAAGACAGACGTCCACTGACCTGGTCAGTACACCGAGGCCATGACTCAACTGGACACGAGACGATGTCTGTCTCATGATAGCTCAGTCAGTCCCACATGACCGAGTCCATTCACGTCCGCCTGACTATGCTAGTTATGTGGCTATCAACGAGAAAATATATATTTTCAGAAAACCAGCTTTAAGTTGTTTCCGTGCGACAGGTTTGTGAGATTCAATATGTGAAGTCGCTGGGAAATTGTTACATACTTATGATGTGACTGTAGAATAGTGTCGTCATTACAGACACGTTTTTTTTAAAAGGAAGCTGCCTGCTCCTAGTTTTTCGTTATTGTCTAATATAATGTTCTTAAGACTATAACAACTATGTTGAAGGTATATTGGCTGCCAAAATGTCAGGTAAACCCATAACAATGTTAGAAATTTGGAAGATACCAGAGCATGTTCAAATGGTAAACAAATCACCCAGTTTCAAAACAAGCTATATTGGCAATACTGCCGAATCAGGCCGATTTAACTGCAATACTCTTTTATGTTCAATGATTTTCCATTTTCTTTCATACAACATAGCAGAATGCCCGATACAAATTACGAAGCTGGCTGGGTAGAGGAACAGACTGCCTCCCTTTAAACGTGAAAAACCTGCTTGTGTCAATTCATAAATTATTCAGTCACATAAATTACTGTTAAATAATTAAAACTTGCTCAATTAGAAACGTCATTAAGAGCCACGTTGGAGCTAAATGTTCTGTGTGAATTAAATACAGTTGTGTGTGTTTGTTACTAATGTTAGACTTCTACAATTGGTATTGACTGAATCTCGCTCTGTGTTGTGTTTCTATAGCTACCAAATAGTACCATTACTTATAAAAACATCCAGTGTGTGTGTCGTGCTTTTTTAGTATCTTATTGATCATTTTATATAGAACTACAAGAACACTGCACACTAAAAAATACATTTATTTATTATTGATGCTATAAGTACACTGTATTACTGTTACTGACATTTTCTCACCTTTGCCCCTTACATCAAATAATACATTAAAAACATACCGTATTACATTACACTATATTCAACTGATAGTGCAAACTACAGTACAGTACTTAACATTGTTATATTAATACATTACACTATATTCCACTGATAGTGCAAACTACAGTACAGTACTTAACATTGTTATATTAATACATTACACTATATTCCACTGATAGTGCAAACTACAGTACAGTACTTAGCATTGTTATATTAATACATTACACTATATTCCACTGATAGTGCAAACTACAGTACAGTACTTAGCATTGTTATATTAATACATTACACTATATTCCACTGATAGTGCAAACTACAGTACAGTACTTAGCATTGTTATATTAATACATTACACTATATTCCACTGATAGTGCAAACTACAGTACAGTACTTAGCATTGTTATATTAATATATTACACTATATTCCACTGATAGTGCAAACTACAATACAGTACTTAACATTGTTATATTAATACATTACACTATATTCCACTGATAGTGCAAACTACAGTACAGTACTTAGCATTGTTATATTAATACATTACACTATATTCCACTGATAGTGCAAACTACAGTACAGTACTTAGCATTGTTATATTAATACATTACACTATATTCCACTGATAGTGCAAACTACAGTACAGTACTTAGCATTGTTATATTAATACATTACACTATATTCCACTGATAGTGCAAACTACAGTACAGTACTTAACATTGTTATATTAATACATTACACTATATTCCACTGATAGTGCAAACTACAGTACAGTACTTAACATTGTTATATTAATACATTACACTATATTCCACTGATAGTGACAAACAAAATACAGTACAAAACATTTATATTCCACTTGAAAACTACAGTACAGTACTGAATACATTTCCCAGTCAAATGAACGATATTAAATCAATCAATGTTGACATGTTTGGTGGAGACTATATGCATGCCTGTGAAGATACACCATACTGCACGCTGACATAAAACAGGCAATTTTTTCTATCAGGAGCTTAACTTTTCTGTACTAGACAATCCATGTTCAAATAATACATGAAACATGTACAGAATTTATGTTATACAATTTTCTACTAATTGTGAAAAATGACAGTACAGTTATATAAATAAAGTCTGCAACAATGGGGGGGTGAGTGCACTAAATAATCACTACATAGCAGTCAAATGACTGGCTCTCAAAACTGTGACCAAAAAATAAAAATGCACACTGACATAAACCTAGTAATTTTTCTATCAGGAACTTCACTTTTCCATACTAGGAAAATCCATGTAGTTCTGCCACATGGGAAAATTGTTCACTTTTCCATGTGCCATTTGCAGGTCCTGTGAGCATGATAAACACTGTTGTGTCAGCTGAGTGCCATCCCCTGGGACGTTTACATGACATCCATCCTCGTGTTGATGTCTCGTGATGCTATCAGTCTTGTTAGAAGCCGACCAGAGGCCGGGGAACAAATGACATACACCAAACTAAAGAGAGACAGAGTGCCAACGGGGAGAGATCATATGCCACTGTTTCAGTGTGGGTGCACACAGTGTCGCTGCGGCATCAATATGTGCACACTCACACACGCCGCTCGCTTATTTAATCAGTGTCAGATATGCTGGGCCGCTCAGCACAGAGAGAAGCACAATTTTGCCATCTTCAAATTAAATTCACATCCATATCTGTTGTGATGCATGCTGGGAATAATCAACGGGGGAAGTGATGGTTAGTCGGTTTATCTGGCGAAGGTCGTTGGGTCTAGCACTATAGCAAGGGTTGTCAAATATTTGTGTAATATTAATAATATCATAATATTAATAAATAATAATAAGAATATTTGTTGGCACCTGAAACCTAGGAAACCTGGCAGACACACATCAAAACAGAAAGGTTAATCACTCTCTAAATTATCGGTATGCATATTCCAACAGACCATAATATCCTTAACAATTTCAAAATGTATAACATAATTAATTTAAATTAATTAATCCACAAAACAGTATACTTGAATAAAAATTAAACATAAGATAACAAATAAGTATACATAAATTTGGTAGAGGACTGTCACCAACATGTCTGCTTATGAGATGTGGCTGGTACAGAAATTAATCCAGTCTTCGGAATATGGATAATTTAATAATAATAAGCAGAAAATTTCTACTCAGCCTAAATCCTCGAAAACTTGAGTTGAGAGGTGCATCAAAACAAATGGTTAGGCTTAGGCAAACTGATAGTTGGTATGAACAATGTTAAATAGATCAACAGTTGGATGAAAACGCTACAGAGAATGGATGGTAAGTTGAGAAAGCTGATGGTTTCATGTGATCCAATAAGTACAATGGAATTTTAACCTTAAAAGTTTTTACTAAACAAAATGCATTGCTGTTCATCAGATAACAATCACTCACAAACACATGAACTCCTACTTCATCTACAAGACAAGATTTGTTTTAATCAAAGAACTACTTCAACGAGACAGTAAGAGTTTTAACAAATGCACTTGACTAGAATGTAAACATAGATTCTATACCTTAAATTTACACTGCATGATATGCATCATGAAATAAACTGCACACACTTTCTTTGAAGCTGGTTATGGGGTCTTATCAGTAGAATTTCTCTTCTCAAGACTACCGGTTTTCACAACTTTGCTGCGATACTAATTCAGACACATAATGTGATAGACATTGATTTTTCTTCACAACTTCCAGAGTCGATAAAAACAGCTTCCTTCTCCGAATGATGCAGCAGACACAGGTGTTGTGTTCCTGGTCTTATGAAACAGTTGCTGTGTTGTTTGTGTGAAACTAAATGCGCAGTCCCAGGAATAATAGCGACTACAAATAATGTTCACCAGGCAAAGGATGAAACTGACCAAATTGGTACGTTCCATTATTAGTACCAAATTAAACATCTTAATTGGTTAAAGTAATATCTATAATCTTTGCGTGCAATAACATTCCAGTTTCTTTGTTTATTTGTATATTAAATGTCAATACCCCTGAACAGATTGAGTGGTAATGTGATTCATTATTAGTATAACATTTTTAACATCTTCATTGGTTAAATAATATCTATAATCCTTGCATGTAATAAGATTCCACAATTGATATTACCTCTCAAGAGATTGAGAGTTAATGTCAAGTAAAATTTAAACATCCGTAACATTATGTGACCTCTTTTATTTTACAAGTATTGCGATACACATATTTTCCAAAGTCTTATCACTGTCAAAATTTATAAAAACTTACAAAAGCATGAGGGATATTTTACTTAAGGCGATAGTTTTTAAATTCACATTTCTTGGTCAATCACTCGGTGGATAATTTATCTTAGGTTTTGGTTATTACAAACATTGTGTTCTCAAACTACCTGACTTTACAGAGCCCTGTATAATGCACTGCAAATACACTGTTTCTCTAAAACCATGCGTCATAACGTATCTCAACACCTCTTGTATCATAACACAAATAACACTACACATATCATCTCATGACTTAAGGTCCCAGTACTCATGTTAACGGTAACAGTAAACCATGACAGTATTTCATGCTGTATTTGTCAATACACACGTGGCGGAAAACATTATTTTCTTCTGACATCTTTGATATAATACTATGTGCAATTTTCCATCACACCAAAGCAACACTGCTGACTGATTAAAGAGTAAATTTACTGAACAATATTTTTTGGAAAATTGCTAAAGTTGGTTTTAAAAAACCGCAGATGTCTTTACTGCTCTGCAGTTTACCATGCTGTGTGCTTGACCGTGGGTTAGCCCAATCAGAATGGTTTTATTTACCATGCGGTTTACCGGCCTTAATAACAATGTCTCTTTTTGTGCAAATTCACAGAAAACGCTATATTGATGGCTGTGGTGGTGAGTGAGCACATTATTTATAACAGTTCTGCAGATTTCCCCAGACCTGTCTCTTAACCAGAGCAACATAAGCAAACAGGTCGACATCCGAGCAGTCCTGGAAAATCCATATTACAACCCACATATTTGGTTGGTTATATTCCAAGGCAGAGACGGAAGTTATTACTGTTTGACTACACCCACATTCTGAGGTGTTGTTTATCATCACCCTGGTCAGTGGAGGCCTACCTGAGATATTATCACCCTGGTGGGCATAGACCTACCTGAGATATTATCATCGTGGTGGGTGTGGGCCTAACTGCGATATCATCACCCTGGTGGGTGTAGGCCTACGTGAGATATCATCACCCTGGTTTATGTAGCCATATAGATATCGTCACCCTGGTGGTGGAGGCTTTCCTAATATATCATTACCACCACCGTCACCACCACCGCCGTCACCACCGCCACAACTACCACCGCCGTCGCCACCATCACTACCATCATCATCAACTGTGTTGAGCTAGGTAAATAGCGCAGACTATTTCTGTAGATTTCGGCAGTAACAATTGCTGTTGCCATTAGCAATATTCGTGGGAATGCCAGAGTGCTAATAATCTCACAGTCTCAGGTGTGAATTAGTCCTGTGTGACAGGTTGCCATGACAACAGAAGAAGTTAGCTCTTAGTGCGACAAGCTGATGTAAACCTCTCATAGGTGACATGATATTATATATTATATTACATTATATATATATATATACATATACATTATATATATCATATACTTTATATACATTGCTTATTAGTTATATTATATATATATGTATAAATTATATTATAAATATATAATTTTATATATATATATATAAATTGTTGTGGTTGTTTCGTCATTTTTCAGAAACGTCAACAAATTGGGTTCTGGGTTAAAAGAAATGTCATTACGTAACATCTAACTTCAAAAGTTTTATTACCTATGTTAGGTAATAATCAATAACTCCTAAACATGCTCCTTTCAGAGCATGGTGATCTGTAACCATACAAACACATTATAGTTGATTTATTTTAGAAAACCGCTCTACATGGCTTTGATATTACACAAATGGCACACCGGGGTCCCACATACAAAGAACACAGATCTATTTGTAACCAGCAGATTTTTCAACAATGTTCTAATTAATAACCAAAACCAAATTGCCAGCACATGGTGGTTGGCCCCTCTGACAATGGCCACAGCAACTACATGAAGAAGATGGACAAATGCACTGACAACTAAAGTGCAATTAACACAGTCACAGGGACATTCATTAGATGCTCATTAACAAGCCATTTACAGGTGGGACAATGTCTCATCAACCAACAGTCATCAGCATAATAAATTAGGGACATACAGGACAATGCATAAGTTACAAATAGTGTAAGCCACAGTTAAATCCGACGACAATGCAGTGACATAATTAATAGGAGTTTACAACGTAATCCTCAGGAAACCGCAGGCAACAACCATTAACAAACCACGATATGGCTGTACAGCATCAAAGCGTTGAAATAATGTCCTGTACAAATAGGATAAACCTCCTACCATTCTACTTACTTACCACAAAGTTGTTATGTTTTTACTGAATAACCACCTGCCTATGCTATTGTGTCAAATTATTATGAAGTGCAATGAATGATAGATTATGGCGATCACAGGGTATTAACCATTTCAGTACTACAGCCCTGATCAGTTGTGACCACTGAATACCACATTCCCAGTGAATATGCAAGACAATGGACTACCTCACTTCAAGTCAAGATTTGAGCAACAAAAATGCATTTTATGACTAGGAATGTTATACATTTTCCTAGGAATGTTATACATTTTCGGAAATTAAGATAATCAGCGAGTAAAATGAGCCATATCATTTTACATTTCATCGTCATGGTAACCAGCAATCCAAGATGGCCAACAAGATTTCAACAGTTTTGCTGTCACAGTCACTTTCATCTCCAACTCTGTCGATAAGTTCGCCGACATTGTCATTGTGTTGATTGTCAACATCTGACAAAGGTTCTTCGCTTAAAGTATAAAATAATCTGTCAAAAACATACAGTGGTAAAATCGCTAGTTGAAGTAATGCCGTCCGCCACCGTGGCCACCACAGATTTTTATAATCCATCAGTAAAAACCAAAAAATTCTCCGTAAACTATTACTGAGCGATAATCCACGATGAAGGGATGATCAAAACTGGTTTATGGAGGTTTGTTTAATTTACTGTCATATATTGATATCTTTATTAAAAACAAACACTGTTTACTTTCCAATTAGAGTTCATAAGGTGGTGGAATTTGACTGCATGAATCTTTGAAACCAGATTCTGTTGATTGAGAGGCCGATGTACTAACCACTAGTGAAGCTGCTGTGCCCCGTTGCATGATGGGGTGAGAATGTGTTCACGGGTATATAAAAGTCTATGGCATTAAGTTCTACAAAGTTAGAGAGGGCTCCTAAATTCACATAGAGTAAGTCTGTTTTGAAATCATCCCTAAAATATCAATATTTTCAGCAACACCAACAATCTATAAAACAAATAACACCATTACGTTTTCTGACAAACCTAATCCATTATGGCTGATTTTAACACCTGTGGGCCGACGGCAATGCCATAATGTAAAATAAAATCTATTAGTATTTCCACAGATGTCGCTCCTGTAAGTAGATATATTATTGTTGTCAAGACAACCCATCCATTTTGGCTGAACGATTGTAACGCCAGGGATCGTTGTGCAATCTGCCATATTAAATACAATTTATGATGTTACATAAACAAAATAAATACATTATATTCTTTATGACAACCCAAATGCAGCTTACTTGATTGATCTAACGCTTGGAATGCCACTGACATATTAATTTTATTTCCGCCCAACAGCCAATCAATCTTGGCTGTTCAAATTCATTGTGAACGATTCGCTTGTAATGGTGTCAAATTAAACATGATCTATTATTACAAATGTACAGGTGGACACGTAAAATATTTCACCCGATCCATTTCAATATTTATATCCTCTGTACAAAGCACTGTAATCATATAATGGACGTCAAGTACCATTTGCAGGAAATTAACCAGAAAACGCAAACGAGTCAATGACGCAAGTCCAATCATCACATTAAAATTGAAATAAAACAGACTATATTATGTTCGAAAATTGCACTGAATAAAAATTCACTGCTTGCGATGTCACCGTTTGTGTGATGTCCTGAAATTCCTGAATTATTAGTGTCCAAACGATCGACAGTAGCATCCTCAAACATTGCTCGGTGACATTTATGTTAAACCATTGACGTCACGCAGTGTCATTGTGCACACATGCCCGGAAATTACAGTAAGCCACAACATATTTTACGTGTCCATCTATACTTTAGTAAGAAATTAATGCACAACAACCATAAATACACCACAACTGCCGAATGCACAGTATGCGGCCATTTCAAAGCACGAAACGGTGACAGTTTTCCGTGCTGAAAAGCTGTGGCGGTAATAACATTTTGTCATCGAATTGTATGTGACAACGTTTCCAGGAAGGTGATATGACAGTTTTTATGAGCTGTCTGCCGGCGTGTCATGTGTTCTTATTAGTCTGTGGTGTAGGGACAAATTGACAGGTTGGCCTCTGATTACATTGCTTGCAGCCTACAGGTATGGTGTGGCGCGGTGGTTCCAACGACATGAAATGCAAGCAACTGTGTGCTGGGTCGTCAATCTGTCAAACTGGGTGTGATCGATGTGTCTGTGGTGCTTCCAAGGACACAATTCAACACCTGTCAAGTCATGCAGCATTCTCACAGCAGGTGTCGGCGCCAGTTCTCGACACTCGCAAAATAACGTCAACGGTCGAGGTGACTTTTTGGCTGGGGCGGACCTTTTATTATTTATTTATTTATTGTTAACATGTTAGGCTTCTTTTGATGGATCCTGGGCTTATTTTACTGTTTGTAAAATTTAAACACTCACAGATCACATTAAAAGTTGCAGTGACGTTTTAACAGGCAAAGACATTTTATTATTTGTTTATTTATTGGTAACATGTTTAACTTCTTTTGATGGATCCTGGGCTTGTTTCACTGTTTGTAATACACATTTTTAATAATTATTTGTGACGTGATTCACTTGTATAGGAATGACATGTGAAACCCCTGGCTTCACATTACTTTGTAATGTGAAAATGTTCTATATCATTATTACTATTTTATAATTTTAACTGATTCATGATGTACTGAATAAATTTTGAAGGATTTTAATGATAGTAAGAGGCTAAGAGCAGATTATTTCCTCTCCATTTTCACTGAGGTCTTAAAAAAAACTGCTTAATTAATTAAAAATAACTCCTCTCCAGCTCACACACTGAAAATTACACACAGGTATTTGCAAGCTGGTAATCTGTACCCACTAATCCCCCACTTAGGTCTTAATCCCCCACTGAATATTGGCTACAGTTCACTTTTAAGTAGAACTAGAACATACATAGCCCACGGCGCAAATAAAATCCAATGTGTGTCTGGCAGATTACCAATACCTTCAAACTGAGCACCTGGAATTACAATGTGAGCAAGTACTTATTGTGTTTAATTTTATTGTGTTCACTACAACAACTTGATTTAATAAGATTGCGATATGAAGCAACAGGCTTGTTATGAAAGGAAAGTGGACACAGCATCTGGCAATGTTCTGCCTGTCCTCAATTCTCAAATAAATAAATAATTTGTCACTTTTGTGGCTTTGGCTACAATTAAATTGTTGTAAGGGAATTAGAAAAGAGATACTTTAAAAAAGCAAATACAGGATTGTCGACAACAACACGAGTAAACGACCCAAATGGTATTTGTGGATACAACTATTTATTTTCTGTAATTATCTATTTTTAGTAAGTATTTATTTCTAATAATGCTACAACCCCTAAAGTATTATTACCCCACAAATCCTGGTAAAGGACAACTTTATACCTCCGTCCTGTTCAGAAGTTATCATAACAAATCACTACCTGCTGTTCATTGATCAAGGTATATATATATATATTATGTGTGTGAAAAATACAACAGCAGCAAATTTTCTTTTGATGGATTCTTAACATGTTAATTAACTGTAAATTATTGACTGGTTCTTAATAATTATATGATGCATTTAGCTTGAGCAAGATATTATAAAGTCAACAAGACATGGGACGGAAATGTGCACTTTTTTCCACAGCGCTCGCGATATTTGTAAAGAGCTGGCAAAATGAGCAGAATACTGGACCAGTGCACCAAATGTCAGCCTTGTCAGCTGACTAGATGAATGACATGGTGGCGTAATCTGTTGTTATTGTTTGCTAGAGAAGGCTTCACACAGCACCGCTTCGTGTAAGTGGATATAACGTTATTATACTCAATATGCTCATCTCAAAACATCATGTTACGACCGGGTAAATAATGTTGAATGTGAGACCGTACAAACTAAAACCAGAGGATGAAGTTTGAAATCCTTTTTATTCTGGATAACAAACTTTACAGATCATTTAAATGATATTACAAGACACAGTGGATAAGACATCATTCTCAAGAGGGAATCAAAATATCACTTTAAAAATAGGTAAATAATGTTGAATGTTATTAGAGCACCACAAACTCAAACCAGAGGACAACATTTCAATATTCTCCTTATCCTCTTGTTATTTGTAGATAACAAACTTTAAGAGATCATTTGATCATATTACAAGGGGTAGCGGATACGAATAAGACATCATTCTCAAGAGGGAATCAAAAATAATATTGCATATTAGACCATCACAAACTCAAAGGAGAGAATGAATGTTAAAATCATTTTTCTTGTCCTGCTGGTATTTTTATTTGGAAAACACACCTTAGATATGGTTTAGCCCACAGCAGATTCATATGGCACAATCGATAGGAATAAAATACCACTTTCAAGAGGGAATCAGTGCAGCGACTAGAAACAGAGGCAGGTGACGAGAAAGTCAAGAATAGCTGGAGAAAGATGTCAGTTTTAATTTGGGTAGCTAAAAAGTATACATTACATATGCAAATTGAAGAAGCTTTGGATCGACTTGATCCTGTTAATTAATAATGCTTATTAAATGACGGCAAAGAGAAGGACGTTAACGTCATAATAAATTCCTCTGTTGTTGTCCCATCTGGATGTGTTTCCCCTGGAGCTAATTACTCCGGCCAACCAATCCTTTATCCAATCAAATTAATTATGCTGCAGGAAAGTGGACCAGTGCAGGTCAGCTGTTAGAATTATGTCCAGTGAATTAGTGATGAGGTACAATGAAGTGGTCATGACATTTCATGCAAGTAAATAGACTGACCAGTGGGCATTATTAAGTTAGGTTGGTCTGAGTGACCAGGGTCAGACTGAATGACCATGACTGATTCAGCTGGATAATCTGGCAGCTTAGATTCAAACAGAGAGGAGGCATGCTGCCACAGCACCAAATGTGTCGTTTATCTATAAATGATTCAGTCTTCATTCATTAAACGTGCTGTGAAACAATATCAGTGTTTACGGTTATCAGATTGTTCCTGATAAATGTATGCAAATTGTAGAAATTCTCACGATAAGGAAATACATTATGAAATATATTGTTCACGGTTAGACAGCAAGAATTAACATTTGCACCAAAGTTAGTATATTTCTTGTTGTTTAAAGAAACACATTGTTTATTTGGGACTTCCTATTTTGTATAAATCCAACCGAGAGAAAAAGCAGAAAGTTCTACTAATCGACACAATCTTTAGCTGCTATAATACTGGAAATAGAGAGTTATCTCGTATTGGTCTGAAGAAAGTTTGGGTAAAATTCACTGATAACAGAACACTAAAATCATAATAATATTCCAAGTGAAACGTTATTTATGACCACATTTCAGTGGCGATGAGCAGTGGCACTCGGAAAATAAAAGAACCTTTGGTCAAGAAGATGCCTGTACCTAGAACAATATGCACCACTAGGAAAATCTTAAAAGAAAATGACTCTTCCTGAACTTGGCCAGTTCACAGTGTTTAAACCTTAATATTTCAACGAAAAACACCTTCTCAGGAGTTGATACCTATCATGTTGTAACACTATTTCTTAGATGTGGTGTCCACTGAATGCATAGCCCAATGAATTGAGAGAGGATGCACGCTGCCAGAATAGGAAGTCACAAATAAACGATGTGTCTCCTTCTGTCATCTATCTATCTCTATCATCTTGGCCACTGGGTCGAACATTAGTGGCTTCAATCATCCGTCTCCAGATCCCTCTGTCTGCCATTGCTGTCTTCTGTGTTTGCTTAGGCAGCAAGAAATAAATTGACTTTGGAGCAAATGTTATTTCTTGCTGGAATCTTGGAGCCATGATATGTAATTTTGTAAGCTTGCAATGATAAAAGCAATATGGCTGAAGACAAATTCTTCCTTTAGCGACACTTTACACCGGGCTAACAAGGCGGTCTGGCAGACGTAAAAAATGTTCTAGTACATGATTCTTCATAACAAACCCATCACATCTCGTGACTCGGAGATCACGTTAATGTCGATTCCGTCTCAATTTGGGACATCGAAAAACCACTGAGGACGACAAGCAGCCTGGCAGTGACCACCCTCAGTGCCAGCATAGAAAGGTCGGTTTGGCGATAATGTTCTGGAAAAGGCTGACTAGTTGAATGAGACTCCATAAGACCACAACTACTAGTCAGTTAATAGAACATTGCCGATTGCTGGAAACAAGTAGAAAACAACTAGAAACAAGAAAACAGCCCTCATGCTGTACACGAGCCATCAGACAAGCCAGTACTGTATTGCTGTGGGCAGAGGGCAGAGTTGATTTTCCTAGTATTAGTTGCAATGTTAATGTTTCATCAGTTTATAAGAAAACTGGACCTGAGAAAATTCTTAAAATTTGTTACAGGCACTCCCACCATGTCATTGATATGCTGATCAAATGTCATCAAAATCGCACAACTCCAGCTCTTTAAAAACACAATCATGCATGCACAATGCCCATAAATATTTACCAACATAGCCATGTAATTCTGCACCCGCTTTTGTTTTAAATGTGAATAAAAATGGTAAACAAAACCACTCTGCTAATTTCACTCTTCCAAATATGCATAATTTTACTACCAATAAAGTATACCACTAAATCTGCTAGTATGAAAAAAGCTAATAATGCTCTGCTAATAAATGTCATTTATTTTAATACATCATAAATACTGCACACAATATCATAACTAAAAATGATACTATATAGTGAGATGAAATAACTGAATGGCTAGCATGAAAGGAAAATTAATTCCATAAATTCTTACTACCATGGGTCATATATGTCTTAGGCTGTCATCCCATTGAAAGAAACACAAATCACTATGTGCAAGCTCTTCAGTTCTATGACTGATTGAAGGCCCAAAACTAGCACATTTTAAATTGCGATGCTGACCCCGCTGTCATTTACATAAACTGATCACTGCATTTATTTGGTGAACCACTTATTTCACCTTATCGGGTTCAGAAACGAATACATCACGCTGCTAAATGGTTTTGATGGCGCCATCGGGTATAAATTGTTGTGTTTTATTAGTGTATTAAAGGCCGGCGAACATGTAAATTAGAAAACTTTATTCTACGGGGTAATAATACTACAATTTAATCTTTTAGAGCCCTGCTCATGTGTCTTCAGAAACAATGTCCCCCTAAAACCCTAACATGCTCGCATGAAAGTATTGTCCTGAAAGTAAAGGGTAATGACAATGTTAATCACCAGAATACAAACTATAAATTGTGTTAGTAGTGAAAAAACATTGGGTGAATGATATTTAATTAAAAAATGGGCCAAGAGGCCCTGAAGTCCTTTGGACTATATTGTAAGTTTGTAATTATTACTCAAATGTTTTTTGGTGAACCATAGTTACAGCTCAGTAAGGGTTGTGATGGAAGTAAAATGTTGACATATTTAGTGGAGACTATATGCATTCCAGTGAAGATACACCTGGAAATAAAATTTTCGAATACACCGTTTTGTGAAGATTGTATATATTAGTTTATGTGTTATTAAAAATACTGTTGAATTTTATCCCAATACTCTGCAATTTAGGCCGATTTCCAGTGGTTGTAGAAACCTTGCAAGAGAGTTGGTGAGCTGCAATCTTGCATGTAGCACATTTAAAGGTAGTTGAAAAAAATGTGCACCAGTTTGGGGGCCGTGGGTGGTTCAAACAAATACAGATTTCTCGTGCATAGTGGCAGTACCCTAAGATATGTCTATGCTAAATTAGAGGAAAAGTTGCCAAACGGTTTCTGAGATATGGCAGCTAATGACGTATGGTGCACGGTGGACGGCGGATAATGGACGGCGGAAGCAGAGTGATGGCATAAGTCCTTTAGCCCAAAGGACAAAAAATTAATACACATAAAATCAAAAAAGAAGAAAGTGGTGTTAATGGAAGATGCTAAAGTTTATGTGCTGCAATAAAATCACAAGTTTCAGATATAACTCAACTGTTGGCTGACATGGGGTAGACACCATAAATATCCCAAAATAACCTATTCAGGGCCAATGAAGACTAGGCAGACTATGTATGTCAATGCTTGAACACAAATTGAAGATTGGCACCAACATGTGCGAATGATAATCCTTTAGATGCCCTAATGAGAACACTCTATGTGGGGTGTCTACATGGTGTTTTGAAAGCAGCATGTGATCACGGTGGGTGAGTGGGAGTCAGATCACTAACTTACTTCCTGGTTCACGGCCCACAAATGAAGTGCCTGTGAATTTGAGACACTAGCGTTTTTTGGTGCCCTTAGAAAATTTGTTTTGAACAGATTAGAGGAACACAACACCTATAAAATACACAATGTTCTGTGTGTGTTTAAATGTTGAGTGGATGATTGGGAACATACTGCCTGTGATGGTAGGATAAACAAGTTTGTGAATGGCATTAAAAGGTAAACTGCAAAACTCTGATGAAAATAAATAGTGATCTGTCCCCAGTACTTATCAGAAATGGCTGGGCAATTCGAATGTGGTCAGCCAGCGAAATGCCTCAACAATGAAACTGTTAACACCCCACCCCCACCACCTATTAATAACATTTGCTGAACAAGTCTGAATCCACTATAGCACTAATTTCATGTGAGAATTCTGCCAAACTGGAATGTAGGTCTACCTATGATGGACACACAAAGATTCAGATATTGGCAATATCACTTGAAACAATTAAAATAGTGGCAATATAATTGAGAAACAATCAAATTATATAATGATTCCTATGCTGAACATATACACATTGATAAGTTATTTCTGAAGAACGCTGTTCAAACATTCTGGTCCATATTTCAAGGTTCTGTGTGTAATTTTTACAATTATCTGAGTATTTCAGAGCAAATAAACACAGCAAATGCCCGCAAACAAGACAACTGCTGATTGCCAGTTACACATCTGCCAAGCACGACATTGCCTGCACGTCTGCAGTTTCTCTCTTCCTGGTTGCCTAATCGGAGATCATAAAGACAGTTTTTTTAGAAAGGCTATTCAGCACAGTACAACATGGAAGGCGGTGTGCAACAATGCAACAGTCATTCCCCATCTTGTTGTTGACTTCGCTGCGGCGTACGCCATTCACTGATTGGAGATCGTACAGATCACACATTACAGACTCCATTGAACGACAAATGTTTCCTAGAGCGCCAATAGATTGTGTCTTGCCTTTAGCAGGAAGTGTTGGTGTGTGTGTGGTGGCGTAATGCATCACGTGTGTGTGATTGTGGTCACAAGAGTTAAAACACACCAGCTGTATAAGCTAACATGGGTTACATGGCTTGTACACACATAGATATCCTGACAAAATGGCACAGGACACAAGTCGTGGAACGCTACATACCCAGACACACAAAACACCACGGGATACCCCAAAGGGAATCGAATATGTTTATATTGTGCACTCCAACTCCGCAGTTTACTGGAATCCTCATAGTAATTGTCAAGATAAAAAATCATGTTTGTAGTTTTAGTTTGCAATTTACATGCAGGAATGTTTTTTACCAGTATGGTAGAAACTATTCCCACCAATGTTCAGGATGTTTTGTGATTACGAATCCAACCAGACATAGTTACACATAGGCATGATATATTACTATTACTATTACACTTTGACTACCCATCATAACTTTAGGCGTGAGATAAATCCCGTCTGGAAGATCCGCCTTGTGAAAACACGACTTAACCTGAACACACGGATATCAAATTCTCACATATTCATACTACATACCTGTGAAAACAGATCTGCCTGATAGTCTACTTGTAGCTAATCTCACAAAGTAACATGTAACAACTGCAACAAAAGAAGCATGTGAAGTTCACACATTGGGGCCAGAGTGTAAACGAACTTAACATTCTCGGCACAATACAGAAGCACAGGGTCAATAAGAGCTGGTTATCTGTACAAATATTCTTATTTAACTAGATTAACAGGATTGGTAGCCAAAGTTAAAAGCTCCAGATGCCAAGTAGTAAATCTGTGGTTGATGGTGCAAAAACATAGAACACTCTTAGTTCAGTACTAAGACATTATAATTCATTATATGCTTTTATAACATCCTATTTGAATGCAATGTTCAGTTTTTTACTCATCTTGATTCGCTAAGCTACACAATAGTTTGCATGTTTACTTACCTTACGCAATGTTTGAATTATATGCAGTACTTTATTGTCATATATATTTTTGTTTTAAAATCAGGTAGATAAAATTGTATAGTTGATAAGTTATACAGTGTATTGTGCTTAAAAATACATAACTTATCAAGTACATTATCGAGAATCACACAATGTAAGATCCCACTAAGTGTAAGCATACCTATGCCCCAGTAGCATTTGTCCAACCCAATCAACAGGTGCAAACAGGTAAATGTTATTAGCATGTAAATTGCTTTGTTTTGAAAATATGGAGAGTTACCTTTCCGAGTCCTATGTTGCTCCGAAAGCTCCATTCAGAGCAACATAGGACTTGGAAAGGTAACTTGCCATATTTTCAAAAGTAGGTAAATGTTATTACATTTAAGAACAATGACTCAACAGTAACTGCTGTTTAACTACTTGCCATGAAATGAGTTTACTGCCCAAGCCCCACACAAGGCCCCTCACAGCCCACCCTATAACCCAGCGGGATATGTCATTACTCCATCTACTAGGACAACACTAATGATATACTTCAGGTGAAGTCATTGTATGCTCCCCCAGCTGAGTTCCAATGATCAACATTGCCTGGTGATGACCAAATGATTTCTCTCTTCATTTCCACAGTGACCGGTGCAAACACTATTGATTAGTGGCTGATGGGAAACATTACTGACCATCACTGCCTGTCCCCAGGCCATCCAAGAGATCATTACCATCAGGGCACATTCTGTAGCAGTGGTCTGAGCCCATCAGCACATGCCTAGAAGTGTTCTGGTACGCTCACCCATAGAATCAAACAGGGCTGTTCTGCAGATAGCACAGGAGTTGTGATATTCTGAAGCCAGTTGGTTTTGTCCCTGCAATATGTAAAAACCCCAGGAATCCCAGTTGTTTCATATAAATACAATACAACTTGCCAATTTATTTAGCACCATACATATGGGTACTGTGCAGGATTTTTTAATGTCTTTCAGATGGGACACTAAAAGCTGTTGCAAGTATTTTCTACCCGGAGTCTAAGACCAGGATCAAGACCGCACGACAGTGTACTGGTAGCACATCCGCCTGGCATGCCAGCATTGGGGACTGTGTATCCCTCGTGACCCGGAGATCACGTTAATGTCGGTCCCGTCTCAATTTGGGACGTAAAAGAACGACTGAGGATGACATGCACCCCGGCAGTGACCACCCTCAGTGCCAGCATAGAAAGGTCAAAGGTCGGCTTGGTGATAATGTTCTGAAAAAGGCTGATTAGTTGAATGAGACCTTATAAGACCATAACATTGTAACCACAATATATATATATATATATAGTGATAATGTTCTGAAAAAGGCTGATTAGTTGAATGAGACCTTATAAGACCATAACATTGTAACCACAATATATATATATATAAATAAAAATATATATATATATAAATAAAAATATATATATATAAATATATATATATATAGACTAGCCAGTTAATAGAACGTTGCCAAGTGCTGGAAACAACTAGAAACTACCGGTAAGTCATGGGAAGGAAAGTGCTTGAGATGAAACACTAAACCCTGTTAGCCTTTTCTGCCTGGCCAAATAGTTATTTTCACATGAGACATTAAGCATCGTAAATATTTTCTACCTGGTATCTATGACTGGGATGAGACAGGCCCTTCCCAAATGGTATGTCTTAGGAGTACGGCCCTGTCTTAAGCAGAGAGCAGGTGGTCTCTAGCTATAACAGACTAACATCAAACATTCCTGCAATAGGTAAGAAAAGAAAAAGGCCCTATCCTATAGGTATGTTTTAAGAGATTGATCTAAATATTCCTGTGTCTTAGACAGAGAGCAGGTGGTCTCTAGCTATAACACACTAACATAAAAACTCCCCCGTCATACGTACGAGTACATATCATCAGATATCCAAGACAGTTTCAACAGTGAGGCATCCCGTTCTCTTTCACAAGTTGGCACTGTGAAGCAGATGATCCTGCCCACTAACCGAGGACTGAGGGATTATGGGACCCATTGATTACACAGCAATAGCCAAAGTCGGTTGTACACATGTCGAGGCAACAGATCAATGGTAACAAAAATCAATGTTGGGTATTGCAGCGTGAATGTACGTTTAAAAACAGAACTGACAGATGTCTGACGAGGGTGGCGTTCATAGATTTGAAACATTGTAGCACCTTCGATAAGTCATTAGTGTACTTGTCAAATTGTCATCTGGAGCTAGTTGCTTTGGATGGCAATCTTGTTAGATCTTGCTAAATCTTGCTAAATCAGTTACAGACTTGCAGGTGAGGTGGTGACATAGCGAGAGGTATCTCTCTGTCCACTCGGTCAAAAGGGGTATCGTTCAAATCACAAATGTTGCTGTTTTTGAAGCCTAGAAAATGTTATTAATTAATTCAGTGTTAAATAACTCAAACTGGTATGTTTACTGCAGATGTGTGTGTGTGTGTGTGTGTGTGTGTGTGTGTGTGTGTGTGTGTGTGTGTGTGTGTGCATGTGCGTGCGGGCATGAGTGCGTGTGTATGTGCTTTCTTCATTCCATATTAAACACTACTAATGTCAAGATATCCCCAGTAAATACATTTCTCAGAAAAAAATACAAAAAAACACAAGCAAGTAAAGCCACCATCACCTTGTATGTGTTCTTTCTTCCATATCAATGGTTGTTATGGAACTATGGCCTAAAACCATATACAGTGTAATGACATCTTCTTATAACAACTAGATATTATGTACAGCAAAAGTTATATAATATTTTTATGTAGATCCTCAGAAAAGCAACATGCTTAAAGTATATACTCCATCCTTCCATGACTGAAAATGTAAATGTAATGGTGAAAATGTAATGGCTATTACCGTAATGACACTTATCTTCAGTTTCACCTGACCACTGCCAAGGCATTGACTTATTGATTATTTAGCTTGGCGACTCCAGTGAGGCCATTCCAGCATACAGAATACAATGTTCAGCTTCTGCTTTCTTGTAGACCTTCCTTTGTTTGTCTGTGGAGTCATCCTTGACATTGGTACAGTTCTCCAGTTGCAGCACTGTCCTCGAGGAATTGGCAGGAACAGGTGGAAACACCAAGGCATGAAATGACATGTTTGTGTTCATGAGATGTCAGATCGCACATGTGAACTGTACTACAGTCAGTGAATTAGAGATGTGGTGAATAAAATGAGATACAACTGCATGTTGGGAAGGTTAAGCTGAGTATAATGTAGAGATGTGACAAGGCTCATTAATAAGACTGTATTCAAGGAAGGAGAACCTGCCTAAGGACAATCAATGGCAGCCAATGGGTAGTGGCTTTCCAGTAGTGGCTTTGCCTGGCCTTCAAATGGTGGCTGTAGAAAGAGTATCTAAACTTTAAGAGTATCAACTGAAAGACGGTAACAATAACACAAGTTTACGTGGAATTATTGTCATAATACTACTAGGTAGAGCTTTGTATCTTTTGACATGTAACCACCTTCTGGTCTTGCCAAAATGAAAATTTTATAGGCGGCCATTACATGCCAATCATGATTGTAATTTACAAGCTCTGCTGAACAGGTCAAGTAATCCTGCTGTACCTTTCTTACCCCAGACCAGGGAACTGGGGCATAATACAACTTCATTGATTGTTAGTGGGTCAATGAAAACAGTCTTCACAGATATGACTGAGCTAGCCACATTATTTATCAGGTACACATATTTCTGATAACAACAACCCTGCGGTTCTTTGATTGATTTATCTGTATGTGGGCACAAATGCTTATCACTTGTTGTACAATAGCATATCATTAAATCTTGTTAAATCTTGTTAAATTACTAATGTTCAGAGAGTTATAATAATTTTTGTTTAATAACCCCTCGATGAAGTTATTTTGGCAATTTTTTTAATTAGCATATGTACATTTTAACCCTAACCCTTCTCTTACCCCACAAAGGTTACATAATTTAGGTCAGTTATGAAAAAGGTTGGCATTCTTTTGATATTTATGACATCAAGCATGACCTAAATACATATACAAACTAATGACATGAACAAGGTCAGTCCCTTCGCATTGACTATATACCCCTACATGGCCTCAGGACGTGTTGTTCATACAATATTCACACCATGTGTTAGAACAGACGAACTTTACATCAACAACTGTAGACACAAGAGACCACAATTGAACTAAGAAATTTAGTGCAGGTATCCCACGAGTACGATCTTAGTACCTACTCCTGCACGAGCAAATATACATACTGTGTATTAGGTAGGACACAAGCATTTCATTAATAACCACTGACGAGCTGCCAATAAATGTTGCCTTGTGACTGATTTAACATTAGTATCTTGGCAAGCAGAAACTATTTAGAAATCATGTCACTAATTAACAAAAACATAACAATAACCGCATACCTGCAAGTACTACAGTATAGCCGTAGTCACTACGGTTTTACTGATAAAATAAAAACTATGGACGTAGTAAGAAAACTATGTATGGTTTTACGCTTGTGTTTTGAGATACATTTTTTAACGAATTTATTGCGTTCGGTATACTTTTGTTGGTAAATTCGCCAACCGACACACTCATCAAACTCCTTTATGGTTCGCGCTCTTTTCAGGGCCTGGTAGAATTCCTGTACAATTCATGCAGTGCTTCAGAATGAGCACTCACCAATGCATTTTCGTGATATGTGCAGACGCGAACTTACATACAGATCCCGAGGGCGCCATGTGTCTTATAGGGCATGTAGGCATGCGCGAACATTTACGTGCGTCAACAGGCATTTACATGTAAAGATTATGGTTTTTACTGATAATTTATGGTTTTTGTCTGCCATGACTACTGTTTTGTTTCACAGGACTTGACAGGTATGCAATTGAAATATGTATGTAATGTAGTGTACACATTTTTGATATGTACACAAGGATTTTTTCTAGAAATAAAATACTGTAATAAATGTTGTCATAATCTCATGGTTTCACTTGTGAACAAACATATTATGTCAATTGGGACACTTCTGTCTCATATTCACAAAAGCCCATATAAACAAAGTTCAAAGGTATATATATATATACTGTAAATATATGCATATGGATAGTGTGATGAATGCTATATTTACACACATACATTACATCAATGAAACATCAAGATGTCTTGATTACATCATTATCTGGGTCATTAACAGGCATTACACCTAAACAACTGTAAGTTATAGACTCTCTACATCCCAAAACAATGGTATATTTAGAGGGGTTCAATGGGGCAAGGATCGACCCTCCTTGAATTGTTCTACTTAAATCCATCCCAAATATATATAACCTGTTTCTCCACAATATTAAATGTTTAAAAAACTAATGAGTGACTAGACATGTCCCAGGCCCCCTTCTGCGAAATCCTAGAAACATATACAATTATAAAGTGTTGTAGCGTTAAAGAAAGAGAATTAAATTGTACCAGGAAGAAGAAATATGCCAATATCCTTAATTATCGAACTCCACCTGTACCTAGCTACATCAAAAATATATAATTTAGTCCTAGTACAGCATAAACGTCAAACAAAATCAAAAATGCGCATTTCTTGGCACTTCAATTCTATTGATTTCAGCTTCTAAGACAGTGTAGTGGGTACACAGGACTGACCGACGGCTGGCAAGAGCCTATACTGTACAACGTCCTTCCGTTATCTTAATTACATTACGCACTCGATTGCCTGTCTATCACGCTGACACATGATCGATGCTTCGGTCCTTGGTTCTGGTCCACGCCCTGGCAATGCCAGCGCTACTGAGAACGATAATTGACATTTCATGAACGATCCTGAGGCTGAACCTGGTTGAAACTGAAAGTGTAATGAAAGACCCACCACAGTGCATACTGTCACACCAACAGCCGTCGATCATCGATACACGGACTGTTGCGTCGTTTTAGCGACGCGAGTGTGAAAATAAGTTCGGTTCAAGCGAATGACACGTACATCACTTCCTAGTAATCAGACTGCACGGCGAGTTTGCCGAGACGACAGCAGCCGTTGGGCAAGTGACAACGAACGAGCACCGACCCGACGGTGACTGTCAAACTCTACGTAAACCAGCTGCCCGCTACTTACGTTCCAAGCACTTCCTTGAAGTCATATCTCTTCCTAATATCGCAGTCCTTTTCCATCTTCTGGTTCGTTTTATCTGGTTCATCTTTGAGATTCTTCCAAAAGGGCATGCTTTAAACGTAAACGCCGAGTTAAATCATCCACTTCTATTTCCGACACCGACTCCGACAAACGATCTAATGTTGTGGCGTTAGTCTATCGGTTCCCAATCATTCGCCAGACGGCGTACCGTGCCTCATTTGCATATGTAAACGATTGCGCCGCGCTCTCGCGCTCGTGTCGTCGGTTTCCTGGTTGCTACGGTAATCGGGAAAGCTACAGTCTGTGACACGTTCTCTTAGAGACAAGTTGACTAAACCACAAATTGATGGTGTGGCATTTGTTTGCTCATTAGCCACCTACAAAACATAGCCCTGCATGGCATATTGCGAATTAGGCTTCGTAATGTCGATGGCGACGTGGATGCAAAACTATGGTCTATGACTATGTTTAATTGTTAATACATAATTAGCACACTGAGTGCATTTCATTTAACTATCTGTTTACAGCAATCTTTCCCTATTCATCCCAGGTGTTTAATATATATTCTTTTTCTTTGTGTCTCGCCGCCAGGTGTTTCTGCCCTTTCCACTTGTTCGGCTTCCTTGGCGTTTCCATGTCAGGGATTGCCTAGTGGTACTTGCTGGGTTTCTAAGCGTGTGAGTGACATAATTTGGGGACATTGATGTGGTCATGGCCAGCACATGGATTCTTTCGGTATTTTTATTTACCTTTTCTTATGTTGTAATCTATTGCGCCACTATATTTTAGCATAACAAATAAATCGGTGATTATTTAAGCCTACCCACACGCATACACGCACGCACATCCTTGCAAAGTGCAAGCCCCGTCCGATATTCTAGATATAGCCACTTGGTTTATCAGAATGCACATAACACCCTATAAGAACGTACAACTTATGAAATAACGACGAGGCAAAGTAAATTTGTAGACTCCTAGAAAAGGTTGCTACAACGTTGTGAAATGTCACGCCGTTGTGGCATAAGCGCTAAGTGTAATACAATTAAATAAGTAGTACAATATTTGCGCAACTAGTACGATTATATTCTCATAATATTGTGCAACAATAAATCAACTGTTACTCGAGATAAACATTCAAACCTACGTAGACAGTCTAACACGCTAAACATTCTTTCTTTCATTTGAAAACACACTACCGCTGGCAGAAAATACTCGGGCTGATAATTATTGGAATATCCTGGAACTGCATTTTGATATGGGACACGGACATTTGGTTCACTAGAACTATGTACAATATTCAGCGAACTTCCGTACATTGCGTATTAAATATATTTGCGAGAGGTAGCGAACTACTACACCTGGTTTGCGAGGATGTGCGTGCTTGTGTGCGTGCGTGGCTGCGTGTACAAAATGTCACCACGCGCGTCCGTGTATTAGACCCTATCGAACAACATCTTCGTGAAAGGGTTTCCGTTGAGCACGCGCGCGTATTTACACAACATTGGGGATTGTTGATAATCAATCATTGATGATGTCGGGAAGTGTCGTTGCGGCCACGTGGTGCAAACAAACCCTTTCGACGTTGTACGTTCATTTGCGCTTGCATAACTCGTTTTATAACACATTCATTTTTAGTATTTGGGGTTGAATTCCCGTGCAATAAATGTGCCTAAATTCGAATCTTGCAAATGGTACGCTGTCGCGACAACGCATGGTCCATGCGCCTGCTTCCAGGAACAAACACACAGAGACCACATTTTCCGAACAAGAGTTGAACTGCTTTGTCAAGATGTTTCTGGCTCTGAGATACCTTCGCCTTTTTATTAATTGCGTGGTCGTTATTACTGGTGTTGACGTCATTAATTTTTTTGATATTGTTATGTTACAAAATTAACATTATGTATCAGTTACTAACTATTTTTTGTACATTCTTCAAAAGAGATTAAAATGACGCCAGAAGATCATTATTTGTCTATCTTCGTAATTAATATAGTATTTTAATCATAATAATAACTATAATACTTATAATAATAATAAGTTTGACTAGCTCTCATTAGGTCTAAGTGATTCCTATTTAACAACTAACCAGTGTGACATTGAAATAGGTGGGCGTGATTCTCGGTTGATGAATATTTTCTGGCGACGTTTACATTTTGTTTAACCTCACCACAAACCTCCCGTTGCTCCCCCTCTTGAAGCTCACCAAAAACCCACCTTCAAGCTCCCCAAATACCTCGATTTGCTCCCACTCTTGTTACTTGATTGAATAGGCCTGCTAGGGAGTAAAGTGTAAAGCGCTTTGAACAATCCTAAGGACTGACTACCACTCTATATAAGAACTTATCTTTGCTTTTTTATAAGAGTTTAACTGTAAAAAGGGCATCAAAAAGAAAAAAACTAATTCTTGGTTACAAAATACTCCTGCCCACCAACGAAATATGTTATCCTCACATGATGCAATTACTCTGCAACTTGTAAAATAATAATTCTTCGGTGAGAAGGCGTAGATCTACGTTTCGACCGGGGGGGAGTTTGTTTTACAGGAGATTCGAAAACAGTGGTGCTAGTCCAACCCCCAGAAATATTTAGAATTATTCATTTATGTGTTTGCGAAGTGTTATGCTTTTCTAGAGGACTTTTCTCCTACCTGATAAAATTGTGGGATGATGAAATTATTTTGATCTTTTAGATTATAACCTTTCCGACTGTGGCTCCCTCTGGCTGAGTGTGCTTTACTACTACTACTAGTACCCTACTACTACAGTACTACTACTACT